>CAUZXS010000973.1:0-73120 GCA_963585895.1 Sepioteuthis lessoniana
CCGGTTACGATACCATGATTAAAGAATCTGGTCTTTTCCTTAATTGTAGACCGGTTACGATACCAGGATTAAAGAATCCGGTCTTTTCCTTAATTGTAGACCGGTTACGATACCATGATTAAAGAATCCGGTCTTTTCCTTAACTGTAGACCGGTTACCATACCATGATTAAAGACCAAAGTATTTTCTTTAATTGCAGACCGTTTACCATACCATGACTAAAGAGCAGAGCATTTTCCTTAATTGTAGACTGGTTACGATACCATGATTAAAGAATCCGGTCTTTTCCTTAATTGTACACCGGTTACGATACCATGATTAAAGAATCCGGTCTTTTCTTTAATTGTAGACCGGTTACGATACCATGATTAAAGAATCCGGTCTTTTCCTTAACTGTAGACCGGTTACGATACCATGATTAAATAATCCGGTCTTTTCCTTAATTGTACACCGGTTACGATACCATGATTAAAGAATCCGGTCTTTTCCTTAACTGTAGACCGGTTACGATACCGTGATTAAAGAATCCGGTCTTTTCCTTAACTGTAGACCGGTTACGATACCGTGATTAAAGAATCCGGTCTTTTCCTTAATTGTAGACCGGTTACAATACCATGATTAAATAATCCGGTCTTTACCTTAATTGTACACCGGTTACGATACCATGATTAAAGAATCCGGTCTTTTCTCTAATTGTAGACTGGTTACGATACCATGATTAAAGAATCCAGTCTTTTCCTTAATTGTAGACTGGTTACGATACCATGATTAAAGAATCCGGTCTTTTCCTTAACTGTAGACCGGTTATGATACCATGATTAAAGAATCCGGTCTTTTCCTTAATTGTAGACCGGTTACGATACCATGATTAAAGAATCCGGTCTTTTCCTTAACTGTAGACCGGTTACGATACCATGATTAAAGAATCCGGTCTTTCCTTAATTGTAGACCGGTTACGATACCATGATTAAAGAATCCGGTCTTTTCCTTAACTGTAGACCGGTTACAATACCATGATTAAAGAGTCCGGTCTTTTCCTTAACTGTAGACCGGTTACGATACCATGAGTAAAGAATCCGGTCTTTTCCTTAATTGTAGACCGGTTACGATACCATGATTAAAGAATCCGGTCTTTTCCTTAATTGTAGACCAGTTACGATACCATGATTAAAGAATCCGGTCTTTACCTTAATTGTAGACCGGTTACGATACCATGATTAAAGAATCCAGTCTTTTCCTTAACTGTAGACCGGTTACGATACCATGATTAAAGAATCCAGTCTTTTCCTTAATTGTAGACCGGTTACGATACCATGATTAAAGAATCCGGTCTTTTCCCTATTTGTAGACCGGTTACGATACCATGATTAAAGAATCCGGTCTTTTCCTTAATTGTAGACCGGTTATGATACCATGATTAAATAATCCGGTCTTTTCCTTAACTGTAGACCGGTTATGATACCATGATTAAAGAATCCGGTCTTTTCCTTAATTGTAGACCGTTTACCATACCATGACTATAGAGCATAGTATTTTCCTTAATTGTAGACCGGTTACGATACCATGATTAAAGAATCCGGTCTTTTCCTTAATTGTAGACCGGTTACGGTACCATGATTAAAGAATCCGGTCTTTTCCTTAATTGTAGACCGGTTACGATACCATGATTAAAGAATCCGGTCTTTTCCTTAATTGTAGACCGGTTACAATACCATGATTAAAGAATCCGGTCTTTTCCTTAACTGTAGACCGGTTACGATACCATGATTAAAGAATCCGGTCTTTTCCTTAATTGTAGACCGGTTACGATACCATGATTAAAGAATCCGGTCTTTTCCTTAATTGTAGACCGGTTACGATACCATGATTAAAGAATCAGGTCTTTTCCTTAACTGTAAACCGGTTATGATACCATGATTAAAGAATCCGGTCTTTTCCTTAACTGTAGACCGGTTACGATACCATGATTAAAGAATCCGGTCTTTTCCTTAACTGTAGACCGGTTACGATACCATGATTAAAGAATCCGGTCTTTTCCTTAATTGTAGACCGTTTACCATACCATGACTAAAGAGCATAGTATTTTCCTTAATTGAAGACCGGTTACGATACCATGATTAAAGAATCCGGTCTTTTCCTTAATTGTAGACCGGTTACGATACCATGATTAAAGAATCCGGTCTTTTCCTTAACTGTAGACCGGTTACGATACCATGATTAAAGAATCCGGTCTTTTCCTTAATTGTAGACCGGTTACGATACCGTGATTAAAGAATCCGGTCTTTTCCTTAACTGTAGACCGGTTACGATACCGTGATTAAAGAATCCGGTCTTTTCCTTAATTGTAGACCGGTTACAATACCATGATTAAATAATCCGGTCTTTACCTTAATTGTACACCGGTTACGATACCATGATTAAAGAATCCGGTCTTTTCTCTAATTGTAGACTGGTTACGATACCATGATTAAAGAATCCAGTCTTTTCCTTAATTGTAGACTGGTTACGATACCATGATTAAAGAATCCGGACTTTTCCTTAACTGTAGACCGGTTACGATACCATGATTAAAGAATCCGGTCTTTTCCTTAATTGTAGACCGGTTACGATACCATGATTAAAGAATCCGGTCTTTTCCTTAACTGTAGACCGGTTACAATACCATGATTAAAGAATCCGGTCTTTTCCTTAATTGTAGACCGGTTACGATACCATGATTAAAGAATCCGGTCTTTTCCTTAACTGTAGACCGGTTACAATACCATGATTAAATCGTCCGGTCTTTTCCTTAACTGTAGACCGGTTACGATACCATGATTAAAGAATCCGGTCTTTTCCTTAATTGTAGACTGGTTACGATACCATGATTAAAGTATCCGGTCTTTTCCTTAATTGTAGACCGGTTACGATACCATGATTAAAGAATCCGGTCTTTTCCTTAATTGTAGACCGGTTACGATACCATGATTAAAGAATCCAGTCTTTTCCTTAACTGTAGACCGGTTACGATACCATGATTAAAGAATCCAGTCTTTTCCTTAATTGTAGACCGGTTACGATACCATGATTAAAGAATCCGGTCTTTTCCCTATTTGTAGACCGGTTACGATACCATAATTAAAGAATCCGGTCTTTTCCTTAATTGTAGACCGGTTATGATACCATGATTAAATAATCCGGTCTTTTCCTTAACTGTAGACCGGTTATGATACCATGATTAAAGAATCCGGTCTTTTCCTTAATTGTAGACCGTTTACCATACCATGACTATAGAGCATAGTATTTTCCTTAATTGAAGACCGGTTACGATACCATGATTAAAGAATCCGGTCTTTTCCTTAATTGTAGACCGGTTACGATACCATGATTAAAGAATCCGGTCTTTTCCTTAATTGTAGACCGGTTACGATACCATGATTAAAGAATCAGGTCTTTTCCTTAATTGCAGACCGGTTACGATACCATGATTAAAGAATCTGGTCTTTTCCTTAACTGTAGACCGGTTACGATACCATGATTAAAGAATCCTGTCTTTTCCTTAATTGTAGACCGGTTACGATACCATGAATAAAGAATCCGGTCTTTTCCTTAATTGTAGACCGTTTACCATACCATGACTAAAGAGCATAGTATTTTCCTTAATTGAAGACCGGTTACGATACCATGATTAAAGAATCCGGTCTTTTCCTTAATTGTAGACCGGTTACGATACCATGATTAAAGAATCCGGTCTTTTCCTTAACTGTAGACCGGTTACGATACCATGATTAAAGAATCCGGTCTTTTCCTTAATTGTAGACCGGTTACGATACCATGATTAAAGAATCCGGTCTTTTCCTTAACTGTAGACCGGTTACGATACCATGATTAAAGAATCCGGTCTTTTCCTTAATTGTAGACCGGTTACGATACCATGATTAAAGAATCCGGTCTTTTCCTTAATTGGAGACCGGTTACGATACCATGATTAAAGAATCCGGTCTTTTTCTTAATTGTAGACCAGTTACGATACCATGATTAAAGAATCCGGTCTTTTCCTTAACTGTAGACCGGTTACGATACATTGATTAAAGAATCCGGTCTATACTTAATTGTAGACCGGTTACGATACAATGATTAAAGAATCCGGTCTTTTCCTTAATTGTAGACCGGTTATGATACCATGATTAAAGAATCCGGTCTTTTCCTTAATTGTAGACCGGTTACAATACCATGATTAAAGAATCCGGTCTTTGCCTTAACTGTAGACCGGTTACAATACCATGATTAAAGAGTCCGGTCTTTTCCTTAACTGTAGACCGGTTACGATACCATGATTAAAGAATCCGGTCTTTTCCTTAATTGTAGACCGGTTACGATACCATGATTAAAGAATCCAGTCTTTTCCTTAACTGTAGACCGGTTACGATACCATGATTAAAGAATCCAGTCTTTTCCTTAATTGTAGACCGGTTACGATACCATGATTAAAGAATCCGGTCTTTTCCCTATTTGTAGACCGGTTACGATACCATGATTAAAGAATCCGGTCTTTTCCTTAATTGTAGACCGGTTATGATACCATGATTAAATAATCCGGTCTTTTCCTTAACTGTAGACCGGTTATGATACCATGATTAAAGAATCCGGTCTTTTCCTTAATTGTAGACCGTTTACCATACCATGACTATAGAGCATAGTATTTTCCTTAATTGTAGACCGGTTACGATACCATGATTAAAGAATCCGGTCTTTTCCTTAATTGTAGACCGGTTACGGTACCATGATTAAAGAATCCGGTCTTTTCCTTAATTGTAGACCGGTTACGATACCATGATTATAGAATCCGGTCTTTTCCTTAATTGTAGACCGGTTACAATACCATGATTAAAGAATCCGGTCTTTTCCTTAATTGGAGACCGGTTACGATACCATGATTAAAGAATCCGGTCTTTTCCTTAATTGTAGACCGGTTACGATACCATGATTAAAGAATCCGGTCTTTTCCTTAATTGTAGACCGGTTACGATACCATGATTAAAGAATCAGGTCTTTTCCTTAACTGTAAACCGGTTACGATACCATGATTAAAGAATCCGGTCTTTTCCTTAACTGTAGACCGGTTACGATACCATGATTAAAGAATCCGGTCTTTTCCTTAACTGTAGACCGGTTACGATACCATGATTAAAGAATCCGGTCTTTTCCTTAATTGTAGACCGTTTACCATACCATGACTAAAGAGCATATTATTTTCCTTAATTGAAGACCGGTTACGATACCATGATTAAAGAATCCGGTCTTTTCCTTAATTGTAGACCGGTTACGATACCATGATTAAAGAATCCGGTCTTTTCCTTAACTGTAGACCGGTTACGATACCATGATTAAAGAATCCGGTCTTTTCCTTAATTGTAGACCGGTTACGATACCGTGATTAAAGAATCCGGTCTTTTCCTTAACTGTAGACCGGTTACGATACCGTGATTAAAGAATGCGGTCTTTTCCTTAATTGTAGACCGGTTACAATACCATGATTAAATAATCCGGTCTTTACCTTAATTGTACACCGGTTACGATACCATGATTAAAGAATCCGGTCTTTTCTCTAATTGTAGACTGGTTACGATACCATGATTAAAGAATCCAGTCTTTTCCTTAATTGTAGACTGGTTACGACACCATGATTAAAGAATCCGGTCTTTTCCTTAACTGTAGACCGGTTACGATACCATGATTAAAGAATCCGGTCTTTTCCTTAATTGTAGACCGGTTACGATACCATGATTAAAGAATCCGGTCTTTTCCTTAACTGTAGACCGGTTACGATACCATGATTAAAGAATCCGGTCTTTTCCTTAATTGTAGACCGGTTACGATACCATGATTAAAGAATCCGGTCTTTTCCTTAACTGTAGACCGGTTACAATACCATGATTAAAGAGTCCGGACTTTTCCTTAACTGTAGACCGGTTACGATACCATGATTAAAGAATCCGGTCTTTTCCTTAATTGTAGACCGGTTACGATACCATGATGAAAGTATCCGGTCTTTTCCTTAATTGTAGACCGGTTACGATACCATGATTAAAGAATCCGGTCTTTTCCTTAATTGTAGACCGGTTACGATACCATGATTAAAGAATCCAGTCTTTTCCTTAACTGTAGACCGGTTACGATACCATGATTAAAGAATCCAGTCTTTTCCTTAATTGTAGACCGGTTACGATACCATGATTAAAGAATCCGGTCTTTTCCCTATTTGTAGACCGGTTACGATACCATAATTAAAGAATCCGGTCTTTTCCTTAATTGTAGACCGGTTATGATACCATGATTAAATAATCCGGTCTTTTCCTTAACTGTAGACCGGTTATGATACCATGATTAAAGAATCCGGTCTTTTCCTTAATTGTAGACCGTTTACCATACCATGACTATAGAGCATAATATTTTCCTTAATTGAAGACCGGTTACGATACCATGATTAAAGAATCCGGTCTTTTCCTTAATTGTAGACCGGTTACAATACTATGATTAAAGAATCCGGTCTTTTCCTTAACTTTAGACCGGTTACGATACCATGATTAAAGAATCCGGTCTTTTCCTTAATTGTAGACCGGTTACGATACCATGATTAAAGAATCCGGTCTTTTCCTTAATTGTAGACCGGTTACGATACCATGATTAAAGAATCAGGTCTTTTCCTTAATTGCAGACCGGTTACGATACCATGATTAAAGAATCTGGTCTTTTCCTTAACTGTAGACCGGTTACGATACCATGATTAAAGAATCCGGTCTTTTCCTTAATTGTAGACCGGTTACGATACCATGATTAAAGAATCAGGTCTTTTCCTTAACTGTAAACCGGTTACGATACCATGATTAAAGAATCCGGTCTTTTCCTTAATTGTAGACCGTTTACCATACCATGACTAAAGAGCATAGTATTTTCCTTAAATGAAGACCGGTTACGATACCATGATTAAAGAATCCGGTCTTTTCCTTAATTGTAGACCGGTTACGATACCATGATTAAAGAATCCGGTCTTTTCCTTAACTGTAGACCGGTTACGATACCATGATTAAAGAATCCGGTCTTTTCCTTAATTGTAGACCGGTTACGATACCATGATTAAAGAATCCGGTCTTTTCCTTAACTGTAGACCGGTTACGATACCATGATTAAAGAATCCGGTCTTTTCCTTAATTGTAGACCGGTTACGATACCATGATTAAAGAATCCGGTCTTTTCCTTAATTGGAGACCGGTTACGATACCATGATTAAAGAATCCGGTCTTTTTCTTAATTGTAGACCAGTTACGATACCATGATTAAAGAATCCGGTCTTTTCCTTAACTGTAGACCGGTTACGATACATTGATTAAAGAATCCGGTCTATACTTAATTGTAGACTGGTTACGATACAATGATTAAAGAATCCGGTCTTTTCCTTAATTGTAGACCGGTTACGATACCATGATTAAAGAATCCGGTCTTTTCCTTAATTGTAGACCGGTTACGATACCATGATTAAAGAATCCGGTCTTTTCCTTAATTGTAGACCGTTTACCATACCATGACTAAAGAGCATAGTATTTTCCTTAATTGTAGACCGGTTACCATACCATGATTAAAGAATCCGGTCTTTTCCTTAATCGTAGACCGGTTACGATACCATGATTAAAGAATCCGGTCTTTTCCTTAATTGTAGACCGGTTACGATACCATGATTAAATAATCCGTTCTTTTCCTTAACTGTAGACCGGTTACGATACCATGATTAAAGAATCCGGTCTTTTCCTTAACTGTAGACCGGTTACAATACCATGATTAAAGAATCCGGTCTTTTCCTTAATTGTAGACCGTTTACCATACCATGACTATAGAGCATAGTATTTTCCTTAATTGTAGACCGGTTACGATACCATGATTAAAGAATCCGGTCTTTTCCTTAATTGTAGACCGGTTACAATACCATGATTAAAGAATCCGGTCTTTTCCTTAACTGTAGACTGGTTACGATACCATGATTAAAGAATCCGGTCTTTTCCTTAACTGTAGACCGGTTACGATACCATGATTAAAGAATCCGGTCTTTTCCTTAATTGTAGACCGGTTAAGATACCATGATTAAAGAATCCGGTCTTTTCCTTAATTGTAGACCGGTTACGATACCATGATTAAAGAATCCGGTCTTTTCCTTAATTGTAGACCGGTTACGATACCAGGATTAAAGAATCCGGTGTTTTCCTTAATTGTAGACCGGTTACGATACCATGATTAAAGAATCCGGTCTTTTCCTTAACTGTAGACCGGTTACCATACCATGATTAAAGACCAAAGTATTTTCTTTAATTGCAGACCGTTTACCATACCATGACTAAAGAGCACAGTATTTTCCTTAATTGTAGACTGGTTACGATACCATGATTAAAGAATCCGGTCTTTTCCTTAATTGTAGACCGGTTACGATACCATGATTAAAGAATCCGGTCTTTTCCTTAATTGTACACCGGTTACGATACCATGATTAAAGAATCCGGTCTTTTCTTTAATTGTAGACCGGTTACGATAACATGATTAAAGAATCCGGTCTTTTCCTTAACTGTAGACCGGTTAGGATACCATGATTAAATAATCCGGTCTTTTCCTTAATTGTACACCGGTTACGATACCATGATTAAAGAATCCGGTCTTTTCCTTAACTGTAGACCGGTTACGATACCGTGATTAAAGAATCCGGTCTTTTCCTTAACTGTACACCGGTTACGATACCGTGATTAAAGAATCCGGTCTTTTCCTTAATTGTAGACCGGTTACAATACCATGATTAAATAATCCGGTCTTTACCTTAATTGTACACCGGTTACGATATCATGATTAAAGAATCCGGTCTTTTCTCTAATTGTAGACTGGTTACGATACCATGATTAAAGAATCCAGTCTTTTCCTTAATTGTAGACTGGTTACGATACCATGATTAAAGAATCCGGTCTTTTCCTTAACTGTAGACCGGTCACGATACCATGATTAAAGAATCCGGTCTTTTCCTTAACTGTAGACCGGTTATGATACCATGATTAAAGAATCCGGTCTTTTCCTTAATTTTAGACCGTTTACCATACCATGACTATAGAGCATAGTATTTTCCTTAATTGTAGACCGGTTACGATACCATGATTAAAGAATCCGGTCTTTTCCTTAATTGTAGACCGGTTACGATACCATGATTAAAGAATCCGGTCTTTTCCTTAACTGTAGACCGGTTACAATACCATGATTAAAGAGTCCGGTCTTTTCCTCAACTGTAGACCGGTTACGATACCATGATTAAAGAATCCAGTCTTTTCCTTAATTGTAGACCGGTTACGATACCATGATTAAAGAATCCGGTCTTTTCCCTATTTGTAGACCGGTTACGATACCATGATTAAAGAATCCGGTCTTTTCCTTAATTGTAGACCGGTTATGATACCATGATTAAATAATCCGGTCTTTTCCTTAACTGTAGACCGGTTATGATACCATGATTAAAGAATCCGGTCTTTTCCTTAATTGTAGACCGGTTACGATACCATGATTAAAGAATCCGGTCTTTTCCTTAACTGTAGACCGGTTACAATACCATGATTAAAGAGTCCGGTCTTTTCCTTAACTGTAGACCGGTTACGATACCATGATTAAAGAATCCGGTCTTTTCCTTAATTGTAGACCGGTTACGATACCATGATTAAAGAATCCGGTCTTTTCCTTAATTGTAGACCGGTTACGATACCATGATTAAAGAATCCGGTCTTTTCCTTAATTGTAGACCGGTTACGATACCATGATTGAAGAATCCAGTCTTTTCCTTAACTGTAGACCGGTTACGATACCATGATTAAAGAATCCAGTCTTTTCCTTAATTGTAGACCGGTTACGATACCATGATTAAAGAATCCGGTCTTTTCCCTATTTGTAGACCGGTTACGATACCATGATTAAAGAATCCGGTCTTTTCCTTAATTGTAGACCGGTTATGATACCATGATTAAATAATCCGGTCTTTTCCTTAACTGTAGACCGGTTATGATACCATGATTAAAGAATCCGGTCTTTTCCTTAATTGTAGACCGTTTACCATACCATGACTATAGAGCATAGTATTTTCCTTAATTGTAGACCGGTTACGATACCATGATTAAAGAATCCGGTCTTTTCCTTAATGGTAGACCGGTTACGGTACCATGATTAAAGAATCCGGTCTTTTCCTTAATTGTAGACCGGTTACGATACCATGATTAAAGAATCCGGTCTTTTCCTTAATTGTAGACCGGTTATGATACCATGATTAAAGAATCCGGTCTTTTCCTTAACTGTAGACCGGTTACGATACCATGATTAAAGAATCCGGTCTTTTCCTTAATTGTAGAGCGGTTACGATACCATGATTAAAGAATCCGGTCTTTTCCTTAATTGTAGACCGGTTACGATACCATGATTAAAGAATCCGGTCTTTTCCTTAATTGCAGACCGGTTACGATACCATGATTAAAGAATCTGGTCTTTTCCTTAACTGTAGACCGGTTACGATACCATGATTAAAGAATCCGGTCTTTTCCTTAATTGGAGACCGGTTACGATACCATGATTAAAGAATCCGGTCTTTTTCTCAATTATAGACCAGTTACGCTACCATGATTAAAGAATCCGGTCTTTTCCTTAACTGTAGACCGGTTACGATACATTGATTAAAGAATCCGGTCTATACTTAATTGTAGACCGGTTACGATACAATGATTAAAGAATCCGGTCTTTTCCTTAATTGTAGACCGGTTACGATACCATGATTAAATAATCCGGTCTTTTCCTTAATTGTAGACCGGTTACGATACCATGATTAAAGAATCCGGTCTTTTCCTTAATTGTAGACCGTTTACCATACCATGACTAAAGAGCATAGTATTTTCCTTAATTGTAGACCGGTTACGATACCATGATTAAAGAATCCGGTCTTTTCCATAATCGTAGACCGGTTACGATACCATGATTAAAGAATCCGGTCTTTTCCTTAATTGTAGACCGGTTACGATACCATGATTAAAGAATCCGGTCTTTTCCTTAATTGTAGACCGGTTACGATATCATGATTAAAGAATCCGGTCTTTTCCTTAACTGTAGACCGGTTACGATACCATGATTAAAGAATCCGGTCTTTTCCTTAACTGTAGACCGGTTACGATACCATGATTAAAGAATCCGGTCTTTTCCTTAACTCTAGACCGGTTACAATACCGTGATTAAAGAATCCGGTCTTTTCCTTAATTGTAGACCGGTTAAGATACCATGATTAAAGAATCCGGTCTTTTCCTTAATTGTAGACCGGTTAAGATACCATGATTAAAGAATCCGGTCTTTTCCTTAATTGTAGACCGGTTACGATACCATGATTAAAGAATCCGGTCTTTTCCTTAATTGTAGACCGGTTACGATACCATGATTAAAGAATCCGGTCTTTTCCTTAACTGTAGATCGGTTACCATAACATGATTAAAGACCCAAGTATTTTCTTTTATTGTAAACCGTTTACCATACCATGACTAAAGAGCATAGTATTTTCCTTAATTGTAGACCGGTTACGATACCATGATTAAAGAATCCGGTCTTTTCCTTAATTGTAGACCTGTTACGATACCAGGATTAAAGAATCCGGTCTTTTCCTTAATTGTACACCGGTTATGATACCATGATTAAAGAATCCTGTCTTTTCCTTAATTGTAGACCGGTTACGATACCATGATTAAAGAATCCGGTCTTTTCCTTAAATGTAGACCGGTTACGATACCATGATTAAAGAATCCGGTCTTTTCCTTAACTGTAGACCTGTTACGATACCGTGATTAAAGAATCCGGTCTTTTCCTTAACTGTAGACCGGTTACTATACCGTGATTAAAGAATCCGGTCTTTTCCTTAACTGTAGACCGGTTACGATACCATGATTAAAAAATCCGGTCTTTTCCTTAATTGTAGACCGGTTACGATACCATGATTAAAGAATCCGGTCTTTTCCTTAACTGTAGACCGGTTACGATACCATGATTAAAGAATCCGGTCTTTTCCTTAACTTTAGACCGGTTACGATACCATGATTAAAGAATCCGGTCTTTTCCTTAATTGTAGACCGGTTACGATACCATGATTAAAGAATCCGGTCTTTTCCTTAATTGTAGACCGGTAATGATACCATGATTAAAGAATCCGGTCTTTTCCTTTATTGTAGACCGGTTACGATACCATGATTAAAGAATCCGGTTTTTTCCTTAATTATAGACCTGTTACGATACCCTGATTAAAGAATCCGGTCTTTTCCTTAATTGTAGACCGGTTACGATACCATGATTAAAGAATCCGGTCTTTTCCTTAACTGTACACCGGTTACGTTACCATGATTAAAGAATCCGGTCTTTTCCTTAATTGTAGACCGTTTACCATACCATGACTAAAGAGCATAGTATTTTCCTTAATTGTAGACCGGTTATGATACCATGATTAAAGAATCCGGTCTTTTCCTTAATTGTAGACCGGTTACGATACCATGATTAAAGAATCCGGTCTTTTCCTTAATTGTAGACCGGTTACGATACCATGTTTAAAGAATCCGGTCTTTTCCTTAATTGTAGACCGGTTACGATACCAGGATTAAAGAATCCGGTCTTTTCCTTAATTGTAGACCGGTTACGATACCATGATTAAAGAATCCGGTCTTTTCCTTAATTGTAGACCGGTTACAATACCATGATTAAAGAATCCGGTCTTTTCCTTAATTGTAGACCGGTTACGATACCATGATTAAAGAATCCGGTCTTTTCCTTAACTGTAGACCGGTTACGATACCATGATTAAAGAATCCGGTCTTTTCCTTAACTGTAGACCGGTTACGATACCATGATTAAAGAATCCGGTCTTTTCCTTAATTGTAGACCGGTTACGATACCATGATTAAAGAATCCGGTCTTTTCCTTAATTGTAGACCGGTTACGATACCATGATTAAGGAACCAAGTCTTTTCCTTACCTGTAGACCGGTTACGATTCCATGATTAAAGAATCCGGTCTTTTCCTTAACTGTAGACCGGTTACGATACCATGATTAAAGAATCCGGTCTTTTCCCTAATTTTAGACCGGTTACGATACCATGATTAAAGAACCTAGTCTTTTCCTTAACTGTAGACCAGTTACGATACCATGATTAAAGAATCCGGTCTTTTCCTTAACTGTAGACCGGTTACGATACCATGATTAAAGAATCCGGTCTTTTCCTTATCTGTAGACCGGTTACGATACCATGATTAAAGAATCCGGTCTTTTCCTTAACTGTAGACCGGTTACGATACCATGATTAAAGAATCCGGTCTTTTCCTTAACTGTAGACCGGTTACAATACCGTGATTAAAGAATCCGGTCTTTTCCTTAATTGTAGACCGGTTAAGATACCATGATTAAAGAATCCGGTCTTTTCCTTAATTGTAGACCGGTTACGATACCATGATTAAAGAATCCGGTCCTTTCCTTAATTGTAGACCGGTTACGATACCATGATTAAAGAATCCGGTCTTTTCCTTAACTGTAGACCGGTTACGATACCGTGATTAAAGAATCCGGTCTTTTCCTTAACTGTAGACCGGTTACGATACCATGATTAAAAAATCCAGTCTTTTCCTTAAATGTAGACCGGTTACGATACCATGATTAAAGAATCCGGTCTTTTCCTTAACTTTAGACCGGTTACGATACCATGATTAAAGAATCCGGTCTTTTCCTTAATTGTAGACCGGTTACGATACCATGATTAAAGAATCCGGTCTTTTCCTTAATTGTAGACCGGTAATGATACCATGATTAAAGAATCCGGTCTTTTCCTTTATTGTACACCGGTTACGATACCATGATTAAAGAATCCGGTCTTTTCCTTAACTGTTTTCCGGTTACGATACCATGATTAAAGAATCCGGTCTTTTCCTTAATTGTAGACCGGTTACGATACCATGATTAAAGAATCCGGTCTTTTCCTTAATTGTAGACCGGTTACAATACCATGATTAAAGAATCCGGTCTTTTCCTTAATTGTAGACCGGTTACGATACCATGATTAAAGAATCCGGTCTTTTCCTTAATTGTAGACCGGTTACGATACCAGGATTAAAGAATCCGGTCTTTTCCTTAATTGTAGACCGGTTACGATACAATGATTAAAGAATCCGGTCTTTTCCTTAATTGTAGACCGGTTACAATACCATGATTAAAGAATCCAGTCTTTTCCTTAATTGTAGACCGGTTACGATACCATGATTAAAGAATCCGGTCTTTTCCTTAATTGTAGACCGGTTACGATACCAGGATTAAAGAATCCGGTCTTTTCCTTAATTGTAGACCGGTTACGATACCATGATTAAAGAATCCGGTCTTTTCCTTAATTGTAGACCGGTTACAATACCATGATTAAAGAACCAAGTCTTTTCCTTAACTGTAGACCGGTTACGATACCATGATTAAAGAATCCGGTCTTTTCCTTAATTGTAGACCGGTTACGATACCATGATTGAAGAACCAAGTCTTTTCCTTAACTGTAGACCGGTTATGATACCATGATTAAAGAATCCGGTCTTTTCCTTAACTGTAGACCGGTTACGATTCCATGATTAAAGAATCCGGTCTTTTCCTTAATTGTAGACCGGTTACGATACCATGATTAAAGAATCCGGTCTTTTCCTTAACTGTAGACCGGTTACAATACCGTGATTAAAGAATCCGGTCTTTTCCTTAATTGTAGACCGGTTAAGATACCATGATTAAAGAATCCGGTCTTTTCCTTAATTGTAGACCGGTTACGATACCATGATTAAAGAATCCGGTCCTTTCCTTAATTGTAGACCGGTTACGATACCATGATTAAAGAATCCGGTCTTTTCCTTAACTGTAGATCGGTTACCATAACATGATTAAAGTCCCAAGTATTTTCTTTTATTGTAGACCGTTTACCATACCATGACTAAAGAGCATAGTATTTTCTTTAATTGTAGACCGGTTACGATACCATGATTAAAGAATCCCGTCTTTTCCTTAATTGTAGACCGGTTACGATACCATGATTAAAGAATCCGGTCTTTTCCTTAATTGTACACCGGTTACGATACCATGATTAAAGAATCCGGTCTTTTCCTTAATTGTAGACCGGTTACGATACCCTGATTAAAGAATCCGGTCTTTTCCTTAAATGTAGACTGGTTACAATACCGTGATTAAAGAATCCGGTCTTTTCCTTAACTGTAGACCTGTTACGATACTGTGATTAAAGAATCCGGTCTTTTCCTTAACTGTAGACCGGTTACGATACCGTGATTAAAGAATCCGGTCTTTTCCTTAACTGTAGACCGGTTACGATACCATGATTAAAAAATCCGGTCTTTTCCTTAAATGTAGACCGGTTACGATACCATGATTAAAGAATCCGGTCTTTTCCTTAACTGTAGACCGGTTACGATACCATGATTAAAGAATCCGGTCTTTTCCTTAACTTTAGACCGGTTACGATACCATGATTAAAGAATCCGGTCTTTTCCTTAACTGTAGACCGGTTATGATACCATGATTAAAGAATCTGGTCTTTTCCTTAACTGTAGACCGGTTACGATACCATGATTAAAGAATCCGGTCTTTTCCTTAACTGTAGACCGGTTACGATACCATGATTAAAGAATCCGGTCTTTTCCTTAATTGTAGACCGGTTACGATACCATGATTAAAGAATCCGGTCTTTTCCTTAATTGTAGACCGGTTACGATACCATGATTAAAGAACCAAGTCTTTTCCTTAACTGTAGATCGGTTACGATTCCATGATTAAAGAATCCGGTCTTTTACTTAATTGTAGACCGGTTACGATACCATGATTAATGAATCTGGTCTTTTCCTTAATTGTAGACCGGTTACGATACCATGATTAAAGAACCAAGTCTTTTCCTTAACTGTAGACCGGTTACGATACCATGATTAAAGAATCCGGTCTTTTCCTTAATTGTAGACCGGTTACGATACCATGATTAAAGAATCTGGTTTTTTTCTTAATTGTAGACCGGTTACGATACCATGATTAAAGAACCAAGTCTTTTCCTTAACTGTAGACCGGTTACGATACCATGATTAAAGAATCCGGTCTTTTCCTTAACTGTAGACCGGTTACGATACCCTGATTAAAGAATCCGGTCTTTTCCTTAACTGTAGACCGGTTACGATACCATGATTAAAGAATCCGGTCTTTTCCTTAATTGTAGACCGGTTACGATACCATGATTAAAGAATCCGGTCTTTTCCTTAACTGTAGACCGGTTACGATACCATGATTAAAGAATCCGGTCTTTTCCTTAATTGTAGACCGGTTACGATACCATGATTAAAGAATCCGGTCTTTTCCTTAACTGAAATCCGGTTACGATACCATGATTAAAGAATCCGGTCTTTTCCTTAACTGTAGACCGGTTACGATACCATGATTAAAGAATCCGGTCTTTTCCTTAATTGTAGACCGGTTACGATACCATGATTAAAGAATCCGGTCTTTTCCTTAACTGTAGACCGGTTACCATACCATGATTAAAGAGCCAAAACTTTTCCCCTATTAACCTATAACTGGTGGAAGAATATTTGGATTCGTACCTTTCCTAACGGTAATAGCTGTCTGGGAAATGCCAACTGTCTTTAGTAAATTTTTGACCCCACGCATATTCTGAGACACAACTATTTATTTTTTTAAATTTTGATCACCCCCTTTAAATTACTAAATAATTACCTTCATGTCATGTTCAAAATGCAGAATATTTTTCATATAACTGCAAAATACCAATGGAAAATATGCATTTGCTTTTCGAATTTATTATTTTTTAGGGTAAATAATATGAGAGTTTATGCTAAAAAAGTATCACTATAGAAACTTAATCTTTTTCCTCGTTTGTTGGTTGATGTTTTTTATGGCCTATTGACCCTTGTAGGTTATGTAATGCCAAAACCTGTTTACATATTGAATATCTATGTGTAGTAGTCACATTTCATAGATTATGTTGTTTAAACGAACTCACTCTTTTTATTGCACGTAGTAAAATAATTTCATATATTTCTATGTAACAGGAATAATTTAGCCTAACATTTGCAAACATTTAAATATGAAATGTAAGTGGATAGCTTGTAAGTAATTCTACTTTTAAACGAGCTGGAAATAATTCACACACAAGTAAGTATTGCTATTGTTTCTACACAGTTAAATAATTCCGATCATTGCTATCTATTACCAATAATCCTATTCAATATTAATAATTTGTTTGCACACATTATATTGCTGTTTAACACTAATCATTCTATCAAATACAATTCATTCATTTGCTCACCTTTAAATAATTCCAAGTATTGCAATGTAATACTAATAATTCCATTTTGCATATAATTTAACAGTTTCAAGTATTCTACACAACTAGTTTTATTTGCACACAGTTATATTGTCCAAAGTATTATGTAATACTAATAATTCAATTTAAGCAGAAGATTAAAGAATTTGAAGTAGTATTATTAAAAACTTATAATTCAATTCGACATTACTCCTTTTTTACTCACAATTATGAGTATTCAAGTATCTCAGACAATTCGATTAATCATCAGTCATTAGTTTGCTCACATTTAATTGATCTCACTGTTCTATTTCTAACGATTCGATTTAATGCAAGTCATTTAATTGCTAACAATCTAAATGCAGTTCTATTTTACCCATAGATAGGACCCTGTTAGGTGCTACCACGTCAGGTCGGAATGGACCGGGGATCAGTTGCAATGAAGGAGTACATTGTATACCCTCTGCAAAGCTCGAGAACTGAAGTCTCACAATCAAATTATTTTATAGTCTAATCCAGAACACTCGTTTTGAGAGGCCTTATCCCTCTGCAGTCATGCTGTAAGTGTATTCTACAGCCCCAGGGGACTGGTTTGCTTTTTTTAAATTTTAAAATGTTTACTATAAATAGATTAGAGTGGACTGCTGAGCAACGATTATTAAACGACTACATTGCTGTCAAGGAAAAAACATTGACTATTCTGAACACTTTTTGATCTTCATTCTTTTGGCAAAGCACACGATTGCGATGCCTTCCATATGCACATAATCTAGCGCTGTGCAACTTCCCGTATTGCTAAAAGAGAAAAAAATTAATCTCAATACTTGGCCTTGAGGACTTTAAAGACATTAAGAGAAAACACAAATCTCATATTAATATAATTTCGAAAGGGGATTTCAGTAGTTCTTTAACAAGCCGAAAAGTCTGTGGAAAAATTGTGTGGAATGCCGACAGGTCTATTATAGAGTACTTTAAGTCTTCATTTATTATTCATTTTTCCCTTGGTATATAGGGAGTCTCTTTCGGTATATATATATATATATATATATATATATATATATATATATATATGTGTGTGTGTGTGTGTGTGTGTGTAACGCCCTGATGATGGTTTAAAGTAAAAGTAGAAATTATTAGCGTAGACAAATGATTCAACAATTAATGATATCGTTCTCTGAATATCTTGTGTTTTTAATATATTTACACTTACATAGAGACGGATTTATTTCGATATTTCCATCTATCTATCTATCTATCTATCTATCTTGACACACATTACGTATACAGACACATTCACAAATACAGACTCACACACACAAACAATAGAAATCCACGCACAAACTCACACACACATCATATACACATGCTCAGACTACTTCACATCCATGTATGGGTCGAAGAAAGAGAAACGAAAATACAACCCTGATAATATATATATATATATATATATATATATATGGATACGAACACTCACAAAAACACACACTCCTATTCACACAGAGTACACACTCATACATATAAACAAGAAAAACACCTGCAAAAACCAACGGTTTTCACGGACTATTAACCTCAACAGGGTATTTACAAACACATCCTAGAATTTAAAAAAAAAGTGACACCATATCAAAGCAATTTCCGCAAATAAAAGCCAGAATGACTGATCTAATCATCATTAGTGTCCTGAAGATGAGTTTAAAGTCATAAACTCGTGCAGAGAAAAGTTATTAAAAACAAAATCTAAAATACCTTATTCACTTAAGGACCTATTTATTTTTCATTTTATTTTTCTTATCGGGTCAACTATATATATATATATATATATATATATATATATATATATATATATATATACATATCGTGTTTCGAATTGGGTTATAACTATTGATATGAATAGTTGCTGATTGCATTTGATTTGCTACTTGAAAGACAACAGTTTATTTATTTGTTCAGGCAGAGCATTGCAGCAGAATCGACAATAACATTGTCGAGTCTCGTCTGCATGTCTGTTTGTTGTACAGAAATGAAGCAGTTGCATGTCTATGGGGAATCGATTTGCAAATTTTCAGCATGATTTTAAATAGACCTGGTTTGATAAGTTTCCAATAATACGAAGCATTATCCTTTTCTGTATCTCATTTTTCTAAATATGATTTTTCTATAATGACATATCAATAAATTTATTGCTTACAACCATATGTTTAGTAATCCATATGCATGTCTCTTTCTCTCTGCCTATGCCAATGTCTGTTAGTCTCTCTCTCTTTCACTCACTCTCTCTCTCTATATATATATATATCTATATCCAACTCACTCTCCTCTCTCTTTCTCTCTCTCTCTCTCTCTCTCTCTATATATATATATATATATATATATATATATATGTAGATATACATAGATGTATATTATGTTAGGATAGCTTGGACATAGAGTCGTTGATCATTAACTCTTACTTACTCACCTGAAAAACGCATTGAAGAGACGGTTCCCAAGCATCATTGATTGTATGTCAACGCTATTAATATTAGATTATTACGCTCTTTCCACGATACTAAGCAATCTTAATTCATAAACGTTGGAAACTCTCTCTCTCTCTCTGTGTATATATATATATATATATATATATATATATAATATATGTGTGTGTGTGTGTGTGTGTGTGTGTGTGTGTGTGTGTGTGTGTGTGTGTGTACAGTACTTGGTATAGTAATTTGACAACCTAGCAAATGTAACTCTAATCTATTTATTCTGGCTTTATTGCTTCAAATTGAAATTACAGTTTTGACTATAGTGACTTAAATTAACTTCTGTGAATTATTAAAATCATTCTCAATCATCTACAAAAATAATCTTTCTAGAAGAAAAATAAACTTTTTTTTTCCTTTTAAGATTTATGAGTATTTCAAGATTTCCTAATTTTTAAGTAAATATTACAATGGTTAGAATATATTTATAAACTAAAATAAAGTATAACAACAATTACAAAGCATGGCCGAAAAAATGTCTACATGAATAAACTTATACGAAAACAACTCAAAGTTTTCAGAGATAGCAACTGAAAGACCAATGATAGGAAAAGCCTTAGACATAAAAAAATGACCAACAAGATTCAAAGTACAGACTGATGTAAGAAATAGCACAGGAAATATAAAAGAACACATGTGGCGTCTGCTGCGGATTATGGTTTGTTGGTTATGTTCATTAATGACATTTCAAACCTTGGTGGCAAATGTCAAATCCATTTTTTTTTCTTAACATATAAAGACTTAGAAACAGGTTACTTTATTATTCGACAACATGTCTTTTGAAAGATGTGTAAAATCTCCAATATAATCAAGAAGCCTAATTGACAAATAAGCGCCGGACGAATATGTCCAAATTTCGGTAACCTCTAAGTATCTTGTTTGGTTGGTTGGTTGGTTGGTTGGTTTTATGGCATATCAACCTTTGTAGGTTATTTAACGCCAAGTCCATTTTTATGTAAATAATATGTTCTATTGAAAACAGTTAAGTACACAGTTTAATTGTCAAAATATTTCGATTTCAAACTATTCAAGCAGTTATATGTAATAATTCAGTTAAGTGTAAATACAGTTTTAATGTCGAAAAACTTCTATTTGAAATAATTCAGTTAAGCATAAGCACGCTGTTTAAGTGTAAGTAGGGTTTAATTGTCAAAAACATTTCTATTTTAAGCTATTCAGTTTACTCAATTCAGTTTAGTATAAGTATGCTGTTAGTTTTATTTAACCCATGGATAGGAGCCTATCAGGTGCTACAACTCTGGGCCAGAGTGGACCTGGGAGCGATGGCAATGAAGGGGTACTCCGCTTTCCCCAAAGCTCCAGCATTGCTGGAACGTGACCATCAGATTGTTTAGTGTCATATCCAGGACACTCATTATGGGGGGGTCATACCCCTCTGCAGAGGTGCAGTCAGTGTATTCTACTGCCCCAGCTGACTGGGCAAGTATCTTGTTTGATATATATATATATATATATATATATATATATATATATATATATATATATGTGTGTGTGTGTGTGTGTGTGTGTGTGTGTGTGTGTGTGTGTGTGTGTGTGTGTGTGCTTTGTTCTTGTTGTTGATAAAGAAAAAAATGTCTGTTATAATCTTCAAGTCAGATTGAAAGGGAAAATAAATGTGCCAAGGACACAAAATCCGAGCAGACAGACAGTAATGAAAACTGACTTCACCTGTCACCATGGTGAACGCAGGCAGACCTAAGGTGGCGCCCTCTTTGGCACGAGACATAATTGAGTCGTGTTCGTCAAACTCTAATGCAGTGTTCTCCTAGTCTACGGCCTGGAATTAGTATATCCGCGTATCTTAGGCCATCTTTATCCACGATTATTGGTTAAGAACGCCATTTTACTTTTAATTCTATGTAATCAACCATGGCTAAACACTCGAGCACTTCACCGTTAAATCGTAAAGGTTACTTACTCTACAACCCCACTTCAGCCTTGCGAATGTCTGACTCACACTAACCAAATCACTGATGTTATTTATGGCCCAGAGTTCTTGTCGCCACTGAAAATGACTACCGTTTTTCATATTTAAATTTAATTATATTGTACATAGACGAAACATCGATCTTTGATGCGTTCTTATTACCGGAGATGGAATAGGTATTTCTAAGTCCAGCTCTAAGCTCTTCAGACATCGAGCTATTAGCGATATTTTTGGATAGCTATGTGAAATTCTGACCACTTATAATAACAAGTTTGCAATATTATGATTTGGAGCTGCAAAATAGCAGTTAACGTTGCTCGGAACGTGTGTGTTACCGTTTTAATTTAACAGTTTGATTTTACTTGCTTCGGTGGGAACTAAATTGAGAAGCGAAAGAAGGTAGAATATCGGTGGCTCTTTATTTGAGTAGATATGGATGTGAAATTCTCACTGGAATAGCAAAATCCACAAGATGACATATTCTTTTTCCTTGTTGATTATCAATGGTTCTGGCCATCTGACTGAGAGAAGTTTATGTGTTTCTTAATCTTGAGTAGATTTTTGTTTGTACATACATTTGTCAACTTGGTCAATATTTAGTCACTTTCAGCATCCCCAGTGGATCAACTTTCCTGCCCAGAATTTGCGCTTTCTCTAATTATGGGATTAACCATTACATTCGTGTCAATATATAATCAATATTTTCTATTCTTATGGGAGAGAATCCTCGTGACACTATTGCAAATATGCTGAATTGCGACATCCCATTTAGCGAGTGCGAAGGCCAGTTACGCTGTTAAATTCACTTTCGGATTAAGATCCTTTGGGAAGTTGCAGCCCACTTATCTACACCTTGCTATAAGTTAAGTAAGGCCAGTACTCCTTTTCAACAAGGATGGCTTTGACATAAAATAACCAACGAAAGTTGAAATGCCATTAGAAAAAATAAATTCAAACTATTGTTTGCTCATTTTCATAATCTACTTCCACATGATTAGTCCTAATGAATTTTTGTATTGAAATATATAGTAGTTTGGTTTCTCTCTTCAGTTTTTCCCTTTGTAGCCATGTTCGTGATATCTAGCATTGAAGTTCTATACTCACTTGCTTCACATATCCATGAATTTTATTTGAGCCCATTTTTGTTTTCAGATTATATTTTGCTTTCCCGTTTGTTCATTAGTTTGTTTTGTTCTTATTTCTGTGACAAACTGCAATTGTAATAAAACTGTCATTGCTATTTTTTAAATTTATTCTTCATTGCCTTGGATTGCTGTATCTACTTAATATTCAAGGCTGGCAAGTGTTATGCCAACTTCTTTCCTTGGATCATTATAATTAGTATTACTATTATTATTATTTACTCTTTTAGACTTTTTCACATCATCGCTAGCGGATGGTCTTTCAACGAATTATGAGTGATAGAAAGTCTCCACAAGTCTCCCGTACTCTCCTGAATATTCTAGCCGATCTCAATAACGTAGTAATCTGGATGATCTCCACTCGTCCTCTTATTTCCAAGTCTTTGAGTCACATTATTAATCCTTCGGTGACTGTACCAAGAGCACCAATTACAATTGGTATAAACGTCATTTTCATGTTCCACAGCTTGTTTTTTTAAATTCCCAAGCAAGGTCCAGGTATTTATCGTTCTTTTCAGTTTCTTTCAATTTTATTCTGTGGTCAGCCGGGACAGCAAAGTCCTCTCTTTTGTAGTTTACTTTTTTGTTGATTATTATAAGGTCTAGTCTTCTGGTCGTGATTAAGTAATCCGTTAGTATGTCAAAATCCCATAGAAGTTTCTGTGTTTAATTATCCAGGATAGATGTTGTGTTGTGCATATATAATTTGTTCGTATGGTCAAATTTCTATTTTTGCTCAATTTCTAGTGGATCACCTTGCCCACCAAGTCGTGTCTGGTCTTATACTCCTGTGCTAATTCGCTGCATTCGTTTATTATGTGATTGATGGTTTCGTCTCTATCACCACATAGCTTCCATCTGCTGTTTTGTTTCATCTTATCAATACTTGCTTTGATTTAAATGGTTCTTTTGTCGTGTTTGGTGCCAATATTAGAATATATTCAGTTTCTTTTTTAAAGTTTCCCTTTCTTAGCCACATGTAGGTTTGCCCGTGTGTGGTGTTGTTTATTAGTCACTTTAAACGTCCATAGATTTGTTTTTCTTCCTATCTTCGTTTCCTGCTTATTGTCGTTCTGTTGGTCCTCGTGTCGTCAGCATTGATTTTGGTGGCTGTAATTAGTCCTCCTCCGCGCTTTTCTATGTATTCTTGAAGTCGTTGTATTTATGCATCAACGTTGTCTTTAATGCTCGCAAGTCCTCTTCCTGCTATTCTTGACACATTGTTTGCTAAAGATATGTCTTGGGTGTAATTCCTTATCCGTGGTGATTAGTTTTCCTGTTCTTTGGTTCATTTTATTATTGTTTTATACATTTGTTTTTCACACATGCGTTACATGATGGTTTTCCACTGGAGTATAAGTGACAGCAAATCTCCTTAAGTTTCAAAATTTTTCTTAGTACTCTGGCCGATCACAACAACGCTGTAGTGTGGATGATCTCCACTTGTCCTCTTATTTCCAAGTCCTCCAATCCCTGACCCAATCATTTGGTAACTGTTGTGCGCGCTAATTACAATTTGTATTACCGTCACTTTCAGGTTACATTGTTGTTTTTTTTAATTTCAGATCTCTACTCGGTCTTAGTAATTATTTTTGCTTTCCGTCAACTTTACCCAGTGGTCATCCGAAATAGCCCTGTCAAATTATTCGGCAAGTACTCTTTTTCATAACTATATCTACTTGTGTGGCCGCGATTAGATGATCCATTTATATACCAAAATCCTAAAGAATTTCGTGCTTCCCATCTTCTATGACGAATTCTGGTTTGACCTTTGACTATTTGGTCAAATTTAAACTTCTTGCATAATTCTCGGTGGATCACCTGGCCTTCCTTATCTTGTCAGGTCTTCTACTCTGTTGGCGTTAATTTACTGCATTCGCCTATTATGTAATTGATCTTTTCGCCTCTATCACCATTTAATCTACATCTATTTTGTTGCGTCTTATCTATTTTCGCTTTGGCATAGTCATTATGACGTTGAATTTGTGCTTCTATCAGAAAAAAGATTCGGTTTCTCTCTTAAGGCTTCTCTTTCTCAGCTCCGTCGAAGATTTTGCATATGAATTATATAATTATTATTATAATCATTTAGTTTTCAGATTTATTTTTGGTTTCTTATAATTCTTGACCAGTTCTTTTTTTTTTTTTACCGAAGGTCAAAGGTGAGGGAAAGTAATGATTATATGTATTATATTCAATTTTTGGCAATCACATAAATATAACTCTCCTAAGAATATGAGCAGTTCCAGATAAAACATTTTTGTGCATTTTATGTAGGCTGTAACTGCCAGGCATCTTGTTAATATGCTTATCTGTGCCTTACTTGATCATAACTAGCGCTCTCAATATTATTGTCTATGACATTGTTTTAACTTGTAACATTTTTCAGTATCTATTTCCACATTTTGTATTTACTTATCTAATAATATTTTTCAATTTGTATATTATCTGTTTGTACGTACATGTCAATTAGTGGGCATATTTCCTTAATAACTATATCCGGTCTATTGCTCTTCATTTGTCCATATGTGTTGATGGTTAAGTCACAGAGAATAAATAGTACATTCTTGGGCTTCTGTTATTCGTTCTATTTGGTGTTTGACGCCTTTTTCAGATTTCGATATTCCATAGTGTTTAAGTATTTTTTCGATGAACATAATGCAATATTTCATCATGTTTTCCGTTATATTCTCTCGTTTTTTTTATTAAGTAACTGGACACTTATGGTCAATAGATTTAGTTATGTATTTGGACAATTTACATATTATTTTTAATGCATTTTTATAATGTTGACTTGATAGATCCTTGTTGTTAAACTCTGTCCTCGACAAATATTATCAATCACTTTATTTCCCCCTTTATTCTAGCACTTTTCAGCTATCAATGTGGGCATTACTTATTCTTCGAACGCATCGCCCATGTCGATATTTTTGACACCAGTTGTTTTTTTTATAAAATTTATAGTTTTTATATAGTCTTTGTTTTTTTTCTTTTTCTTTTATCTTTATGTTTTTTACTCTATTGCTTTTGTTGGATAGTGACAGGTAGATTCCTCTGATATGCCGCAACTGTTACATAGATGGCATAACTGAATGTTCACTTGTGTCTTAAGTTACAAAAACACGGCGGAAATGCCATGCGAATTCTGTGGGTGGCATGCTGAAAAGAAGTCGAAAGCGAGTCCGAGCACAGAAGGAAAAATATGGGTACCTCAAGAAGGTCCTAAAGTCGGAAATGATTTATTTTTGAATTGGCCCTAATCCAATCTCGTGAAAGCAAAAGTTAAAAGGGGTTTACTGAATATTTGTATCTCGCTTTATGTGTTCATCTGAGCCACCTTCGGCCCTATCCTTCATTCCACTATTTCGTACATTTCGTAATAAAAATAAAATAAAATAAAAGAAACATAATATTTTTATAGATCAGAGTTGGGTTTAGTCTTCCCGGAATATAACACTTTCTCTTTCACCTCGATTTCCTTCATTTGAAAATTTATTGCTTTCTTTACAAGTTGATTATTGTTATCTTTTGTTTTTCTCTTGTTTTTACTAACTGTGCCATCAAATCTTTGGTAGCGTTTAAATATTTCTTTAATCCTCTTGTGTTTGCGTTATAGATCAATTCTAGTTGGATTTAGCCTTTTCTACAATTTTGACTCTTAGCATAAAGATCTTCTATATCTGCTCTTGGGTGATGAATTTTGTGGCAGATTATTAATTTCCTAACTTTAGTATCTAACTTTTTTTCCCGGGGAATCTTTCCTATCAATTTTTTCAGATGTTATTTCAATGATTTTCATTGGAAGCCTGTCTCTGCAGATTTCCAGTACTCTTCTATGTAGTTTAGCTGATCTTAATAAAAGTGTATTTATATAAAATACACAGTGCTACCGGTAATATCCTGGACCAGTCGGCTAGGGCTGCAGAATAAACCGACGACATATTTACAAAGGGTAAGACTCCTCTATGCTGGGTCCTGGAAACGACACTAAACAATCTGATGGCGAGTCTCCAGTAATGCTGGAACTTTGAGGAATGCAGAGTTCTTCTTTTATTGTCATCTCTCCCAGGTCCTCTGTGACATGGAATTGTAGCACCTGATAGGGACCTATCTATAGGTAAAAAAGAATTGAACTGTGTACATGCTAAACTGAATTGTTAAAATAGAAGTGTTTAATGTATAAAACTGGATAGGCATTAAATAACCTACAATGGTTTACATGCCATAAAACCAAACCAAACTTTGATATCCAATACGTCTAGTTGTCTTTTCCTAGCCCTTATGGACCGGTAGTACCACTGCCACACTTTTGTCGTTATTGCGGTTGTTGTTATTGCGGTTGTTGTTATTGCGGTTGTTGTAATATTTGGATATTCATCTTTGGAGCGCATGAATATTTTTTGTTCAAGCACCACTGCTTATTATTATTATTATTATTATTATTATTAATGAAACAGTTATTGTCATAGTTGCTAGCGTAGAATTTTCTACCATTAATTGTCTGGAGGGCCCGAAATCGACTCTGAGACAGAGTACTTTTCTTAGCAACTTTATTGCCTGTAGTTTTAATGCATTTTACATGACCTCTAATTTGTAAAAATTCTTATGACTTGAGGACTTCCTTTCAAAGTTCTTAGAAATTTTCCAAGAGCGAACTGATTTGGAGATCCATATTTTCTTGTATCCATCAAGATTTTGATCTCTCGAGAAGCATTAAAGTTTCACTTCCCGTTTAAATCAATTCTTCTTCTTCTTCTTCTTCTTCTTCTTCTTCTTCTTCTTCTTCTTCTTCTTCTTCTTTCACATTCAAAACTCATCTTCACAAACTTATTTATCTCCATAGGATTTACTTTTTCTTCTCAAATATTTCAAGTCATTCGTTTATATTTCCCATTTTATTAAAGCTTTTTTGTATTCATTTATTTATTTATTAATTTATTTATTTATTTTACTACACTCAGTTCTTTTTTGTATTCTTATTTTCCACGTCGTTTCTCTTGTAGCATATTAACACTTGGAAACGCTGCTTTAAAAACTCTGTAAAAAACGTTTCTCTACAGTTTCCTGGCAATTACCTCATGTTGAGAACGAGTTGAGAACCAACAAAAATTACATTTTAAAAAAAATCCATATTCCGGCTTGTCTTATCAAAATCGTCTCCTCTCTGTCTGTCTGTCTGCCTCTGTCTCTATCTGTCCGTCTGACTGTCTGACCCTCTCTCTATCTCTCTCTCTCTCTCTCTCTCTATATATATATATATATATATATATATATATATATATATTACTCGATACGAGGTTAGGATATGCATCAAAACTTTTGGGGTTCATATTTAAAAGTTCAGCAGGTTTATCTTGACAGATTTTAAATTTCAAATATACCTGTACTTATGTAAGAAGTGTCACCTGTCAATTGTTTACGCAGATACAGTTCAAAATCAGGCAATACAACTGACTCCTGGATTCATAAGGTCATAATATACCTATCATTAAATATAGATTTATATTTAATTCTTCTATGTATTTTTTACGGGGGGTGGTGACTAGAATATTTTAAACACCCAAATTGCACTGTTTAATATGGTTTTATTACTTGGATTCTAAAGAAATGCCCGTAGAACACTCTAGATAGGGAATTTCCAAGGATATTGCGAAGTTTTGAACAAACCGCAGAAGCAGCACCCTACAAAAGTGTAGCTGTCGTGTCACTTAATTCTAATCACAACCGCCATTCAATAAGACTAGGAAGACATGTTGGGTACCGTTCGAGAAGTAAGGACGAACTCATAAAATGCATTTTCCTATGGATTCTTACACATTGATGCACTATTGTTGGTCGACCAATACCTTGTTCGTCTATTCTCTTGAGGTTAGATACTGTAAACTGCATGTTTTTTGAAACACAGGCTTTTCAGAGTCCACCCTGCATATCATTCCATCAATGTTTTATTAATTCATTCTTTGCTTTTCAGATCCATTTCTTTGTTTATTGATTTAAGATGATTTTTTCTTTAAGTTTCTCATCATTCAATTATTGTGAATTTACTCTAAAAGTTATGTTTGCTCTTTTATTTATTTTCTTGTTTGCATTCCATTTTTAATTCTCCTAAAATCAACATGAAAACTATTCTAATTAATTTCTACCTAAATCTATTTTTAATTTAACTGAATCTTCAAATATTTTTCTTTTATTTCAAACAGTTGATGGGATTTTATAAGAATTAAAGAGACAAAGAAAATTTACAAAAAAAAAAAAAAAGAATCAAAGACAAATCGATGAAGTAAAGGAAGACAGAGTAATATACAATTAAAAAGGGTTACTTCCCATTTACTTACCACAGAAATTCCACCATTCTAAATCTGTAATATTATTTTCTCTTCTTCATACATACTATCTTATTTCAAGTGATGTGTTCATTTACTTTTGTAAGTGTTTCCTTATCTTAAATATTTTCTTAATACGGGATTGATTCGACTCTTAACGAGGTCGAAATGTGAAACAAGATTGGTTGCGTACAGGGTGCAAAAGTTGGGCATTATCCCTAGGTATTCTCTTTGAAGTGTCCCTCTGGCTCCGGAAAATCAATACAACTCTTACCCTTTCTTATGCCAGTGGGGAACATGCTGCCTAAAGTGAAGTCCACTCCAAAGATGAACCAAAGGTTTTATGAAAATCCACGTGGTAGGCTTGTCAGGCGGAATCGTTATTAGTATTATCAAAAGTGAATATACTTCCTAGCACACACACTCTCTCTCTCTCTCTCTCTCTCTATCTATCTATCTATCTATCTATCTATCTATCTATCTCTCTCTCTCTCATTTTGTCTAGATATACTTTGCCTTTTTTTAATCTCCGATTTTCATTTTCGCCTGTTTCATTCGGTTCTTTGCCTTTCGTTTCTCATTAATTATTTTTTTCCTTTGAAAATCCCGAGTCGATTTTTATCTCTGTTATGATAGTGAGTGTCTTCATTATTCACAAGGATACACATTCTTTAATTTTTTTAATTGTTTATTTACTTTCACATTCTCTTTCAATATAGTAAACTTCTTGTCATTTTCCTAAATATTTATTTTAAAATCCGAAAAAAATATCTTATAAAATCGCCATAGACGTCAGGTTATCAAAAACATCTACAGCATAAATATTTCAAAAATAAATTTAATTTGTCAAGGAAATTTAAAAAAAAAATGAAAAGATATATATTTCATTTACTGTAGCAGACTATCTATCTATCTATCTATCTATGTTGAGAAAGAGATGGATATATATATATATATATATATATATATATATATATATATATATATATATATATATATATATATATATGTGTGTGTGTGTGTCTGTGTGTGTAGAGAGAGAGAGTGAGTGAGAGAGAGAGAGAGAGAGAAAGAGAGAAAAAGAAAGAAAAATATTTATTTAGATAAAAAGATTCATTGGAAGTTGTTGGGAGAATGCAGGTGAGAGAATCTGAATTTGAGCTAAACTCTTTTTGACAAATAAACTGTGTCAGAAATATTTCTGTTTCAAGGTATCCAGTTTAATCAAACAGTTGTAATTCTAACTATTTATTTTAGCAAAAGTATGCAGCTTAGATCGATTTAACCCATAGATAGGGCCATATCAGGTGCTCCCATTCCGGGCCAAAGTGGACCTAGGAGCAATGGAAATGAAGACGTGTTCCGCATTCCCCAAAGCCCCAGCATCACTGGAACCTCACAATCAGATTGTTTAAAGGCATATCATGGACACTCATTCGGTGAGGGTCTTAACCCTCTGCAGAGGTGCAGTCGGTGTTATTTACAGCCCCAGCTGACTGGGCAAAGTGTATTTAGGCCGTACAGTTAAAATGCAATTTGTTCAAAAGCAATAGATGAATTAAAATTAGGACTGAGTAGTTTGATGATCTAATCGGTGGGACACTGACAGTCAAGCTAACTGTGCTGTCTGAGTTAACACTATCTTAACTTTTATATGGTCTATGTATTTATTCTTAGACATTGCATTATACATATATATATATATATATATATATATATATATATATATATATATATATATATATATATATATATATATATAAGGTAATATTCGGTCAGGTTAAACCAGAGTTTGGAGTAATTCCCTCAGGACAAGAAAATCATTCAAGAGCTGAACATTTAAATTTTTCTGGTAGAGAGCTCAATGTAATTTATTACAGAGCAATATTTCATTAAGAAAAAAAACCAAAGACCGGTTAATTCAAGATTATAAATTTATCTCCATCATAATTCCATAAGTTATTAAATAAGAGAAGTGAATTAATAGCAAGATGTAGATATAAGACTAAATTTAAACTATAAAAATTTAAAAACATAGAAATAAATAGTGAAACCAAAAAAAACTTATCCAACATATACACTAAAAAAATAGGTAGCTAATTCAATGGTTTAGAAATTAATATAAGCATTAATATTTCTCTTAAAAGTTAATTATCGCACCTGACATGAAAAGAAAATAAACTAAACGAATAAATAAAAAAGGTAAATTACCGTAAGTATAACTGACAGAAGAAATTTGAAAAATTAAAACCAAACGGAAATTCAATAAAACGAGGAGGTAACTCCTTAATCTCGTCCCCCTCCACCCCACGTGTCTATTCTGTTTTAATTAATTATCCATTGGATCTGAAGAAGTCCTGTATAAATGTTTTCTTCATGATTTGGTTCACACCAAAAACTGAAAATACAGGATGGAAATAAATTTATAATCCTGAATTAACCGGTCTTTGGTTTTTTTCTTAAAGAAATATATATATGTGTGTGTGTGTGTGTGTGTGTGTGTGTGTGTGTGTGTGTGTGTGTGTGCGTGCGTGCGCGCGCGAATGCGCGTCTGTGTGTGTGTATGTGTGTATATATTTGGATTGAAAATATGTTGCCAGAAATAAAAATTTAAAAAAAATTGTGATCTGAAAAATTCACTATATTTTCTTCATATCATTTAATCAACACTGGATTATGTGTATTGACAAAGATGTCTATTACGCTGAACGTATATAATTTCATTTAAAATAGTATTTTATCTTTAAGCTTTAAGCATTGCGAATAGTTATGTGGTATCCTCGGCTATAACAACTACAATGGATCGAAGAAAGACTGGAATAATAAAAGTAATAAGGATAAAAAGGAACTTTCCGATCTTTAATGATAATAATGAGACCCAATATTTCATTATTAATTCCTATATCAACTCACTGTGTATTCAATATGTCTGCATGAAGAATTTTCGGTACTATTTTAAAAATTTCCGTCTACACTTGAATATGTAAATAATTGGTGTATCATTACAACGTTTTATGAAAGAGATTTGTTCATTGAAAATGCACTGGCCTATCCTTTGTTAACGGTGGCTTTTTGAGAAAATAAGACATGTTTTTTTTCATTTTTTTCATAAAAGTTCAGAGACTTTCAGAAGTAATCAAAAGTATCTGCTTGGTTTCTCACTATTCTGACAATGAATAATACTTAATTTGCTTTTATCATTTGGGCATAAAAAAGATTATCGACGCAAAGTATAACGTTTCAGACATATCTGTCGACAATGCATTTATTGATTGGCAGAGATATTTTTTAAAGACTAAAGTAAAATAATATATATATATATATATATATATATACATACATATATATACACGATATGTATCTATATGAACATTTTCATGAATTAATGTGTGTGTGTGTGTGTGTGTGTGTGTGTGTGTGTGTGTGTGTGTGTGTGTGTGTGTGTTTGGACTTCGTAGGAATTATTTCAATTCTCTTAGAAATATGCAAATGGACTTAATCAACAATAGTATGCAATGTTCATTGCGGTAAAACTATTCAATAGCCTCGCGTATATATATATAAGTAAGTAAAGTTGGCGACCTTAGTCGAGGGCGACCAGAAGGCTCCCCTTACAATAGCTACAACACAGAGGTGTAGGGGGAGGGCGCTACTCCTTTCCCAGAATTGCTCCACTTTACCCTTGATACGTACCTTATATTGCCGAGTGTTAAGCAAGGGGGTATCAAGTACCATTTTTAAAGTCTTTGGTATGACGCGACCTGGGATTGAACCCAGGTATATATATATATATATATACAGAGAGAGAGAGAGAGAGAAAGAGAGAGAGAGATTGAGTAAGAGAAGTAGAGAGAGAGAGCTTACATACACATACATTCATGAAAACACGGTGCACATCTCTCGATGACTACATATATATATATATACATGTATATATTGTGGATTATTATTGACAAACTGTACATATTTTTGATAAAAGATGTTTATATTTTACTGAACATGTTTCGCTATATTGCAGAGCATTTTCAACGGTAACTGTGAAAAATACTATTTGTTTTTATGTTATGTTGTTGTTGGAAAAAGTGTAACGTTTACGTTTGATTTAACGTAAATATTTGTTCATGTTATGTTCTGTAAATATCAACTGAGCCAGAGTTGGAGATAAGTGAACTTTTCCATTTCTTTGTTTTATTGTTTCTGTTAGAAGAATAACTGCCGATCTAAGACTAATCGTCTCTCTTTATTGGGCGTATTTTATAATTTTGCTCCCTTTAGATCAAAATTATTTTTCATTATTTCTATGTTGGACTATACCATAGCTAGAGTCAAACTTTCATACGACTTGGTTGTGTTAATAAATGTTTTTTGAGAGGCCTGGAAATTTCTCCAGAATATGGTTTATTACATTGCACATCTGATTGAATAATCACCGGCTTCCGGAGTAGGATTTTCATTTTTATTCACTGTTTGATTATTATACTATTGATAGGTTTTGATGTGCTATTAATGATTTGTATGTCTGAGGCGTGTAGTATATAATTGAGGTTTTTGTTTATTGAGTTTGTGGGTACTATGATTCGGTAATGAGAATTTTCTTTTTGTTTTATTTAGGAAAGAAATTAGAAGATTTACACATTTAGGCAGCAGCGAAATGTATACCAACAAAACTCAAAACTAAATATAGAGTCCCATGGGAAACGTTAACGGTGAGAGAAAAATGGGCACTAGGGAAAACAGCATCCAAAAACTATCGAAAAAAACCAACAAACATAAATGCCCGAAAACTAAAAACGGCACAATATCAATTAGCAGGCATATATATAAAGGAATAGACAGAATACATTCAAAATCAGATAGATAAGATTAGAGACTCGGTGGAAGAAAGACAATCTGGGATAGTCTGGCAAACAATAAACGAAGTGAGTAGATGAAAGAGCACAGCCAAAGCAAAACTGAAAGCTGCAAACCAACAGGAAAGAATAAAAATATGGAAACAGCACTTCGGAAACCTACTAGGAAACCCACCGAAAGTAACACAAGAACCAATCACCAGAATAATTAGTAAGCAATTGGACATTAAACTAGGAACGTTCACACAAGAACAACTCGGCTCGGTTCTCAGAAAAATTAAAAATAGGAAAGCTGCTGGGCTGGACGAGATTCCACCAGAAGTATGGAAGACCAGACAATTCGACGACATACTGCTCCGACAATGCAACGCAGTAAATAATCAAAATCCGATAGACAGATGGATGAAGGGATGCATTCTCCCCTTCCCTAAAAATGGTGACCTCGGATTAGCCAAAAATTACCGCGGCATAACACTTACAACCATAGCAGCCAAAATCTACAATGCCCAATTACGAACCCGCATAGAACCCAAAATCGACAACATCCTTAGGAAAAACCAAAATTGCTTCCGAAGAAATACATCCACGAACTCACAAATATTAACTATCCGTAGAATCCTTGAAGGTGCACGGGCAAAAACATACAAGCGACATATTTGTCGACTTTACCAAGACCTTTGATTCCATTCACAGAGGAAAGATGGAACAAATCCTTCTAACATACGGCATACCTAAAGAAACCGTAGCAGCAATAACGATTCTCTATAAAAACACCAAAGTAAAAGTACGATCACCAGATGGAGACACAGAATACGTCGACATTGTAGCAGGAGTACTACAAAGGGACACACTGGCTCTGTACCTTTTTATCATTTGTCTAGACTACGTACTTAGAACATCGATTGACAAAATCAGAGAGAACGGCTTCGAGCTGACAAAGAAAAGAAGCAGAAGGTACCCCGCAAAAAACAATTACCGACACCGACTACGCCGATGACATAGCAATACTGGCAAATACACCCAAACAAGCCGAAACACTACTGCATAGTTTGGAACGAGCAGCCGCAGGTATAGGCCTCTATGTCAATGCACACAAAACGGAATATATATGCTATAATCAAACGGGGATATCTCCACTCTAGAAGGAACCCCTCTTAAACTAGTAGACAAATTCAATTACCTAGGAAGCAGCGTCTCATCTACCGAAAAGGACATCGACACGAGGTTAACGAAGGCATGGACAGCAATCAATTGGCTATCAGACCTAACCGATAAAATGAAACGCAGTTACTTCCAGGCAGCGGTCGCATCGATACTGCTATATGGATGCACTACATGGACTCTAACAAAAAGGCTGGAGAAGCTAGACGGCAATGACACAAGAATGCTGCGAGCAATCTTGAACAAGTCCTGGCGGCAACACCTCACAAGACACCAACTGTACGGCCACCTACCTCCTATCACGACAATTATTCAAGTTAGACGAACCAGACATGCAGGACACTGCTGGAGAAGCAGGGACTAACTCATAAGTGACGTACTCTTATGGACCCCCACACATGGCCGAGCAAAAGCAGGACGACCAGCACGAACATACATTCAGCAACAATGTGAGGATACGAGATGTAGTCCAGAAGACCTGCCAGAGGTGATGAACGATAGGTAAAAGTGGCGAGAGAGGGTCAGGGATATCCGTGCTACCAGCACGACATGATGATGATGATGATGATGATGAGGATGATGGTGATGATGATGATGGATAAGTATATTGGTATGTAATGATTTTATATCTAAACTGACTAATTTTTAATCACTTGTATTGATGTTTCCTTTATTTTGTCATGAGGTCACCTGGGTTGTAAATGAGTGAGGGGCTGATTTTCCCTATATGAGGGGTCAGTAATTTTTTCAATGGTTTTGCTATTTGTGGTGGAGCTTCAGTTAATTCATGAGATAAAAGGTCACATTGGAGTGTTTGCTTTGTGGGTTTCTGGTGATCCATACATGTTTGATATCTTCTGTTTGTAATTCATTAATGATTTCCATATTTTGTTTTTGTTTATAATAGTTTTTTTTTTGTATGATAGGATGAATTTGTTAGATTCTTTGTTGATAATATTTGTGTTTGTTTATTGGTATATATGACCCATAAATAATAATATGTTTTTTTTTTTATGGTAGGTATTATTACAATTCCTCCTCCTTTGTCAGAGAGAGTATTGAGTAATTTTTGGTTCGTGTATAAATCTTCAAGGTCAATGATATGTATCTTAAAACCATAAAATATATGCCAAATCTGTGCCAACCAATATTTGTTCACATTCAACGAAAAAAATTATAAGCAAACGATTGGTCTACCTGTGGGTTCCCCTTTAAGTGGAATTCTTGCATGTTTTTTTTTTTAGAATTTATTGAATTAAACCACATTCGAAATAAACAACCCCAACACCCTATCTTTAAAATATATTGATGATATCCTATTTGTCTATCCACATAAAAAATGTTTTAAAATTCTGACAAACTAAACAACCCCCCCCAAAAAAAACTTTCAATTTACATTGAAGATGAAACTAACAAAACGCTACCCTAACTACACATTTTACTTCAGCTTTATGAAAATGAATTAAAATTCTGTGTACACTGCAAATCTTAAAACAAGAATGACCTAATAGATTTTATTCCCATCACAAAAACAAAATAAAATCCGACACACTCAAAGGTTTCTATTTAAGAGCACTTAGATTATGAAATCCTGAATATATGAAGAAGAAGAATACATATAAATACTTTCGAACTCATACACTACCCAGCATATTCCATACAAAAGACAAAAAGATAAGCCTACTAAATATATAATGACTATACAAAAAAACCCCGAAATATAATAAAACCAGAAGAATCATACTATTCACAAAATCATTAACCAAAAACCTCTATAATACACTACACATTTCAGGTATACACATTATTAGCAGCACATCAAAAATTGTAAATGATTTAATTAACAAAAAGTAAATAAAATCAAGAATCCCAATCCAGAAGCAGTGGTTAACTCAATCAGATGCGCAACATGTATTGGAGTAACATCAAAACCTCTCAAAAAGGTCATTTATGAACAGAAACAAGCTCTCATAAAAAGCGACAATAGCTATACCCAACTCCAACATAAAAACAAAACAAAAAACATAATTTTGATCAAAAAGGAGCAAAAATTATAAAACATGCCCTATAAAAATAAGCTACAGAATATGCTGTTATTCTTCTCACATGAACAATAAAACGAAGATCTGGAATATTTCACTTATCTCCAACTCTTGTTCAATTGATCATCACAGAACATAACATTAACAAACATTTACGTTAAATCAAACAAAAACGCTACATTTTTTTCAACAACAACAGCATAACATAAAACAAATATTCCACACATACCGTCAAAAATGCTCTGCAATATAAGCAAACGATTGGTCTACCTGTGGGTTCCCCTTTTCGGTAAAAAAATAGACATCTTTGAACATAATATTTTAGAGTTAATCATTCATACTACACAACAGACCGTCGGAAATATATATTTCCATATTACACACACACACACACACACACACACACACAGATATATATATATATATATATATATATATATATATATATATATATATATATATATATATATATATATATATATGGGGGTGGTTGAATCAAAGGGAATATGTTGGTGTTGAGGAATTAATTTTGTTCCTTAAATTCGAAATATGTTTATCGAGTTTATGAACAATACTCAGTAAAATTTATCAACAAACACTAATTGTATCATCATTGTTAACTGCCCAGTCGGTAAAGCTTATAATAAGCTGAGAGTATCCAGTTTAGTAGGGTAAAACGTTTACAACATTATGTGTAATGGATATTACAATAAACTACTTTTGATCATGATGCTCTAGTACTAAAGCTATGTAGAATAAGGAGTATCCGTTCAGATTCACTCTAGCCCCGTGTAGCGGTACCTATTACATTTCAGTAGATAGATCTTTTTTTAAAAAGTGTTTTTATTTGAGAAAACTGTGTGTAAAACCAAAACTTACGAAGCAGGTACGCAATAAAGCTAATACAAAAATTGAGTCCTAAAGATCTTGGTATAGAATAAATAACCTTACAGCGGTTGACATGTCGTTAGAATTAATCTATCTTTATCCAAATGATTGAAATTAACAGATACACATATCATAAAGAGATTTATAATCTAAACCTACTTCATTTATGCGCATATATATATATATATATATATATATATATATATATATATATATATATATATTATTATTATTATTATTATTATTATTATTTTTATTATTATTATTATTATTATTATTAGTAGTAGTAGTAGTAGTAGTAGTATTAGTAGTAGTAGTAGTAGTAGTATTGATATAGGATAAACCAGGGTAATAAACTCAGAATTTTACCTGTCTGGGAAGCTTATGTGGACACGTCTAAATTTTGTTGAATCAAATAAATTCAATTAATTAGATATCTATTCTCAATTCAATATTAAGTGATACGACACTTTTGTGGCAAATCTATTAAGTCTTGTGGGACAATCTGGCACCAAATTACCAAATAAATAATTAACTTTATGATGTTATTCGGGTAGCCGTTCTGATCTTTCATTCAAATGATTGCTCACATTCGGAAAACTTATTGAGATATTTTCCTCAATTTGCAATTTTTTGAAGCGAAAGCCCCCTTTTTTTAATAAGGCTATTTAAACTGTTGTAATTTCCCTTACTTTTATCTATATTTCCAGATGTACATTGATAGTCATTTACAATCTGTGTTTCGTTTGTTCTTGAATAAATTTTTGTAATAATTCTGTCTTGTCTTCCACGGTCGCTCCGTTGATGCTCTATAGAGCATATCCAGACGGTCATCATATCTTTCGTTGGCTTATTTTCAGATTGCTGTTATTCGTTCTACAGTGGTTCTGTTAGTTCAAGACGTCATTTTGTTAGCTTTTTAGTCTTATCCTCTTTTGTTTATACATTTACATTATTTTACTTACATAATCCATACAGCTCTAATTTCTATGTTAGTAGCGTAAATAATTCATCTAATTTATAATCTAGCGTGAAATGTTTATCAATCATATTATATATATATATATATATATATACATGAATGTATATAGAAAGAAAGAGATAAAGAGGGGAGAGAGAGGGGGAAGGATGAAGGAGTAAATTGAGCGATAGATGATGAGAGAGTAAAAAAATCAAAAGTAGGACTACTTCATTATAAGTTGGCTATCCTCAGGCGAATGTAGTAGTTTTCAATCTTATTGAAGACATCTGTTTTCTAAACGTTGATACAACACAAAAGTTCTAACGGAGAATGAAACGAAAAATTTGATATATCCATGTGTTACATAATTAAGGAAAGATATTTTTATATTAATCATGTTTCATTAATTATATTTTATTATTCAGTTTGGTAGGGCTTTGAAGCATTCGGGTCTCAGTCCAAGTGCATAGTCAATTAGTGCAGTTAACGCTCGAGCGCAAAAGACATGCCAATCACCATTTGTCATGATAAACCCCAAGACAACAAAGGGGGCAGCAGTGTGGATGACTTTCATATGGATACGGTTATATTACTTAATAGAAAGAAGAATTTAAAAACAGATATGTTAATATTCTTCCAATTTTAATCAATGCATAATGACTTAGATTATATATGATGAATTTGAGGATTTTGAAAAGACGTCAGTTGGATTTTGGCCGTCGAAAGATGTAGTTGGGTTTTCGGCCGTTGAAGCATGCGGTTGGGTTTTGCAGATCCCTACCGACAATGATCTTAAACACCACAAGGTGCACCGCGCGTTGGGGTGGGGTTAGCATAGTATGGTTATCAGAGACTTTTAAGAATTGTGTCTCTCTCCTCGTGTCGCCATGGTCCGAAGCCAGAAACTAATAAACCCGTTTGTACCTGAAACGACAGAGTTGTTCTGTGTTTTGTATATGTATTGTATTACTGTTGTGATTGATACCATAATGGTTATGGCTATACAACCAATGAGTTAAGTGGGGGCTGTTTTTTTTTAATGCTTTACATTTTGATTTCATTTTTCTCATACCTACGTGTTGTCATCAACTTATTCACGTGTTTGCAGACTTATGAAATATACAGAAAAATAGGATTTGTCAGGAAGAATGCGACGATTTATATTTGACTGTTAAAAGTTCCGACATTGATATTGTAGTTTTAGTAGATATTCCTCTTTAACATTCAATAGAAGACTGTTTTCAAGACTATCAACTTCGTGTTGATACCATTTAGCATGAGGACCATAAAAAACTGTTTCCATCGGCATGTGTGTGTTTCTGCCATCATTGTGATTTTATTCAATGTGATTTTGAGGCTTTTCAAAACGGTGAAATTTTAGTCTCCTTTAAATTCATTGCCTGCTTTGTTTAAATGCTTTTACAACAGTGAAATGCTTATCAACAATGATTATATAGACACCAAATAAATGTACACAATCATTATTATATTTTATGTGATGAACAAATGAGATAAGACAAAAAGGAATGCGTGGTCCTATCATTGGGATAACCATATGCCTTTTGCAACAGTTTGCTTTGCCAATGCTTTCTATTTCACCACGGTGCTTTTAAAGATCCAGATAATAAGAATCGATGTAACTTCTTCGGAGTGTCTTGTGAATATTCCGGAGGTTAGTAGGAATGAGTTTACTGAAGGCGATGACAACTCCCAGAACGTGGCAAATCTCCGTTAGAATAATTGATATAATTTTTTATTGAAACATGATTATGCAACTGTATATAATATCTATAAAAAAGTCCCGTAAACTAGGTTGGAGAGACAAAATAGGATATGGAATTTCGTTGGCCATTTTGCCTTACGCTAGTTACCATGGAGCGTTTCAGCGGAAAAAGTGGTCTTGGTGCCGACAGAAAAACATTGGAAACTTGGAACTTCGTTATTTCTTTCGTCAGTTTTCTGCCAGCAGCAAATTCTTCTAAATAAACATATTCTGCTAATTCTATTTTTCCGGGGTGGGGTAGCATTCTGGTGAAGGAATTTACGGCTGGCACTCGCATAATGCAAAGCTCTTTGAATGAATTGAGCACTCTGGTATCCGGCAAGGCAAAAATGGGAACAAACGAAAGCTACTACATAATGTCTTATAATTCCCGAGCTGGAGTGGTTCGCCTTCTGGTTGGATGGTATGATAGTAAGTCTAACGTAAATTTGGGCGGGTTTCGGTCACAACTACAAAGTCCTACGTGTGTAGCCACAAATGTTGTGATACAACGAAACAGTCTGTTTGTAGATGACAATATGTGTGTGTGTGTGTGTGTGTGTGTGTGTGTGTGTGTGTGTGTGTGTGTGTGTGTGTGTGTGTGTGTTTGATGACGTTAAGATTTCCGTCACCGTCTAATTGAACGAGACTAACATTTGCAAATCGTTTTCATGACAATTATGCTAATTTTCTATCGGCTGTGTATGCTTGCTCGTATCCGAAACGCTTGTTTTTGCACGTGAGATAGATTTGCGATGTTTGTTAATTAACAAAAGGCTTACAATCGGTATGCAGAAATACTTGAATGAATAGTCCATTTTCTGTCTTTATGCTATATGTAGATATCTTTCACGTGAATATGGTAATATTACTTAATAGAAAGAAGAATTTAAAAACATATATATTAATATTATTCAAATTTAATCAATGCATAATGACTTCGATTACGTACGCTAAAATAAATCATATTAGATTAAATCAGAAATAATGAATTTGAATTATTATATACTTATGGTTAAACTGTATCAGCTGTTTTGAATACAGACAGTCAGGATTTATTTTCAGCCAAATCCATCTTCTGCTAAATATCGCAACAACCAGAAAATTCTCCTGTAAGCTTCCTTAGAATTTTTTTTTGTTGCCTGTCTCTGTATAAGTTTATTTATCCCCTTAAGCTTTCCTAATAAGCAGTGTAAACGGAAAAATGAAATAAATAAATATATATATATATATATATATGTGTGTGTGTGTGTGTGTGTGTGTGTGTGTGTGTGTGTGTGTGTGCAAGTTTAGGAGTTAGAAAAATCTCTTCAGCTTTTTAAGCTCTCTTTCAGTTGCTCAAGATATCATAAAAACCTCAGAGACAATTTATTAGCACCATGATTTTTATGATTTGCACGTAAATCTCAAGAGAAAGCAATTTGAGTAAATGGATCCTTAAAAGGGTTTCTGTGTATGGAAATATTTACCATTGGGAATGGAAAAATAATGGAATTATTCAGATAAGTTTCCATTTACATTGATTTTACACACTCTCATTTCAATATGTTAGTAAATTCGAACAAATATGTAGGCAAACAGATCATTGATTCGAACCATCACAGAACCGTGTGTAAAAAATGATAAAAAAGTGAAATGTTGTAAAAAGAAAATGAATGTTCGTCGTAACCGATTTTGACAAAAGGCTATTATAAAAGAAAGTACACTTGGTGACTGCAGTCGAGGGCGATCCTAAGGCATTCTTTTCAATAGCTACTACATCGATATGTAAGGGAGGGCGCTACTCAGCTCCCTTGAATGCTCCATTTACCTTTGATATCTAACTTATAATAGTGCGTGTTAAGCACAGGGACGTCAATTACCCGAGCGACCTGTTTTCTTAAAATCAGAGGCGATTGTGGGGTAATGGTTATGGTTCAAATCCGAGACGAAGTTGTCTGGTTTTCACATATGGCTTATAACCTAATGAAACGCATGGATCCATCTATTCTTCTTTCAAATATTGGTTAATACGATAATAGACTGGGCTCTTTCTTCTTGGTATAGCAACTAGTCTAAAAGTAAAACTCTTAATTCAAACCTGTTAAACTTCGCCTAAAATTGACCTTGTGTTACATCCTACTCTTGCCCAGTCATCTGGGGCTGTGGAATACACCGACTGAATCTCTGCAGTGGTATGACCCCCAACAATGTCCTGATATGTTGTTAAACAATCTAATGATGAGGTTTTATTAATGCTGGAGTTTGGCGGGCAGCAGAGTACCCTTTTTATTACCATCGCTACCCGGTTCACTTTGGCCTCCAGTGGTAGCACCTGAAAGGGTCCTATTTACGGGTTAAATTGACACTGAACTGTGTACTTTTGCTAAAAAAAGAATTACTAAAAATAGAACCGTTTTCGTATGCTAAACTGAATTGTTTAAAATACAACTGTTTTTCACATTGAAACTGTATTTACGCTAGACTGAATTGTTCGAAATAGAGCTGTTTTGACATTCAACTGTGTGTAAACAAAAACTATACTTATACTAAACTGAATTGTTTGAATTATATCTGTTTAACTATACTGAATAGTTTGAAATATAAATGTTTTTGAAAATAAAACTGTGTACTTATCCTAAAATGAAATCGAACTGTCTATTCGTATAAAAATTGATTTAGCATTAAATAACCTATAAAGGTTGATATGCCATAAAATTCAAAGAAAGAAAGAAACAAAGAAACAAAGAAACAAACAAACAAACATCCTACTCGTGCGTTTGGTTAAAAGAACATTTTAAATTTATTGTCAGTCAAAGTAGACTTACTATTGACCAGTGATTCTTCAAAAAATATTCATGTGGAATTTAAAGAAAAGGTAATTAATTAACATTTAACATTAAAATGTGTTGTGTATGTCACTAAACTGCATCTGTTGGTGAGGCTCAAACTTTGGAGGTTTGAGGAAGGCGGAGCTTCCATTCACAGCCATTACTCTTAGGTCTACTAGGACTCGGATTTCCGGTATCATCAATTGGTCAGATGATAAATAGAGTACTCATATCATATAACCGCGAGCAAAATAACCTAAGAAACTACGCAAAACTAAAAACATAACTGTGCAATAAATGATATTTACTAACCTCTAGGAATCAAATAACCCTAACGAATTTGATGCAGTTAAAATCAATTAATAATCAATCGTTAAACTTTAACATTAAAGATTAAACTGATAGAGTTTAAGTGTCTTCCCCATTTTTTTTTAAATTGAGAATTCACGTGAGTTCCATGAAAGAGTAACCAAAATAAAGCTAATAAGAAAATACTCTTAAAAATATTATTATAACTCACCAAGCAACAGTTTATCTTTTCCACTGAAAGTCAACCTTTTTCTGATATACACACAATTTCTCGTACAAATTCAGTTTTCAAATAGGCAGTGTTTCTGGTCTCTTCTTCATTGTCACTTATTTTTATTTTATTCTTGTATTTCACAGGGATTAATTCTTCATGGCTTTTAGCATATGACCTATCAGATAATTCACAATAATAATCAGTTGGCGACCTTAGACGAAGGCGACCCGAGGGTTCTTTTTTCAATAACTACCACACTGAGATTTAGGGGAGGCCGCTAATCCATTCTCTGGATTGCTCCACTTTACGCTTGATCCTTACCTTATAATGATGAGTGTTTAACAAGGCGGCATCGAGTAACATTTTTGAGTCTTTGGTACGACTCGACCTGGGATGGAACCCCGGTCTCCCGGACCATTGGCGAATACTCTACTCATTAGGCCAATGGCCCGGTTAAGATTCTAATTTTTTAAAAAAAGATTCTTCATTCTTAGTTAATCATATACCGAGGGTGGATAATTTTCAAATTTATTTTCATGATTAGATTATGTTTAACGCTAACATTTTATGATGGAAAAAACAATAGGGAAACAGAAAAGCTAAATACATCATTATAATCAAATTGATTTTAAAAAAGAATATATTGTCCATGATACTCAGTTTGTTCTAAACAGTAATTGCGAACAATTGGAATTCCGATTACGAATTTTTTTAATATCTTTTTTTAAAAATGTCCTCGAGCAAAGGTGGCATATCCTCATTACTACGCCAAAAAGAATTGAGGTCTTAAGTCTATTTTCTTAAAAAAATTGATTCGCACTTTCTCGTATCTTTGCATGTTAACAAGTTTCCTTTCAAAAAGTAAGATATTTTTTCACTGCAATTCCTGATATCTTTATACGTTGTGGACTGTGATCATGCAGCTCATTTTATTCAAAAAATAATTTCGTGACCATTTTTTATTGTTTGGTCTTAAAAACCACTATATATATATATATATATATATATAACTTTCTCCATCAATTCCTTCATTTTTTTTTCATCTCTTCTTTTATTTACAGTTCTTCTTTTTTAACCTTTGTTAATTCTTTTGCGTTTGATACCATTTTTATTTGCCTCATCTTTTTAAAAAATTGAGTATTTTTTAAAAAAATTCTGCCACGACTTCATTAAAAATAGCGGTAATCTTTTTTCTCTCATTCTGGTGAGACCCCCAATGCTCCCGGGGGTGGTGGCCAGTAAAAAATTTTGAGTCATCTGACAACATCATTAAAAAAAAAGAAAGAAAGAAGAACACCTTACGTATCAGGGATGTGTGTCTCGATCTGCCTCGTCAGCGATAGTGCTGAATCAATTGAAATTAGATCTCTCATCGATCGATATTGAGAAAGTAGCTGTCAGATCCCGTTAGCGCCGACAGAGTTGATAATATTAGGAAGAAAAGAAAGGTATTTTTTGTCAATTGTTTCTGTTTCTTTTTTTAATCTACCTGGTGGCGCCGATGAATTTGACTTTTTTAAAAGTGCATACAGTATTTGCTGACATTACATTTAATGTAACCCAAAAAAGTATGAATATAGTAAACCTCACCCAATGCGTTGATTTTATGAATAGGGGCCTTACCCTACCACCGAAGTTTCAGATTAGCAGTTAATTGATTAGATAAGGTGTAGTATATTCTAGTTCTTGAAATAATATTGAAACTACAGCGTCTGAGATGCCGGCAGATACTGTATATGTTCTTCCTAAACAAAGTCATCTTTTACCTTTTCTTATTAGCCTTATAATTCTATCGATTTCTTAGTACGGGGCGACTGGATAAAGTGAAGTTCTGACTTTTAAAAGGATATGTTTCCGACTGAGAAATATGCAATACAAATATGATTCATGAAAGAAGGATGGGGAAATGGGAAAAAAGAGGAAACCTACAAGTGGGGGTGTTATATAATAATACAAAAACCGAGGGTACGAAGAAGTTTATTTCTCTCTACCTTCAGTCCTTTGCGACACGAGACGAGAGACACAGATCATAAATGTCTATGCTAACCATACTATACTGACCTCCCAACACGCACGACGCATCTTGTGGTGTCAAAGATCACAACTCATCTCTGCTTGTTGAGACACAAACTAATCTGTTTTGATCAGATCTGAAAAACCCAACCATGGGGTTTCAACTCTCAAAACAACTCGTCTTTTCAAAATCCTCAAATTCTCAGGACCATCTCTTCTGGATACGACATCAATCGCACTCTTAATTCACTCCGACGTCCAGCCCCATTTCCTATCTGGAGGTTTATTATTACCGATGATGATTGTCATATTCTTTCTTCGCGGGTTTAGGAGGGCACTAACTGACTATTCCACCTGAAGAAAGAGACAATGGGTAGTTCAAAGTCTTACACAACTAAATAATGAGATATAATAAATAGAAAATGATTGATATAAAAATCATTACCTTATTTATATAACACACCTTTCCTCCCCACAAAATAAAATCATTTTGTTATAGAAGGTAACATTAAAATTTATACTAATGCATCGAAATAAAAGGATTTTATTTTTGTTTTCTCTATTTTCTTCCTTTCTGATTTCGTAATCAGTTCCAATCATGTAATCTATCACTCTACCTTATGCCGATTTGACCAAGAAATTTACTCTAACAACAAAAACAACAATTCAAAAGAGCGTATAAAAACAACACAATAAATCATTCAACAGTCATTAAAAAATATTCTTATCATCCTTTATTTTATTTTCCTTTTTTCAATTTCTTTCATTTTCTGGTTCTTCTTTTCTTGTTCTCGTGTTTCCTTTGAAAAACAAAGCAGTTATTCTTTCTCGTGTCTCACTCTCTTTCCCCGTCCTTTTTTTTTTTTTTTTTTTACTTAGTCCTTACCGATAGTTATTCTGACTTTATCTTAAAATGTCTATTTTTCTTCTGAATCTTTTTCAAACTAAAATAATTATATTATTTTCTTATCAGTGCTTTTTATTTTACTTTTTGTTTATTCTTATCTAATGATTCAATGTCTATTTTACTTCACCACTTGACATGAATCTTTTTCTCTTCAGTCTTTCTTCTTTTTTTTTTCTTTTTCACTGATCATTTGCTCATTAACTGTCTTTTACTCTTTTTTCTTTCATTCTATATCCATAACTCATAACTTCTACGCTTTTTCTCTTGTAATCTCAATCATTATATATATATATATATATATATATATATATATATATATATATATATATATATATATATATATATATATATATATATCATAATACACCCTATCATTGTCCGCGCCACCAGTACATTTTCCATTAAATGTTCTCGTAACCAAACCAAGGTAAATGAGGTAAATTTTCAGGGAATCTTTTTCTTTTTGTTTCCAGCCAACACAAACAATTCCTATTTTCGTCCCACTGTTTCTTCAAGTTTTGACTACACTGTCTATCGGTCTATCTTTCATCTCTTCAATAGCTAACGTGTGCCTTATTTTTCTTTCAACAAGTATCTCTATAAAATCTTGGCTCGTATCCGGCCATCATTTCTTCGTTTTTACTTATTGCAACCAAGACAACACTAGTTGCTAGCTTACTTCCAGAAATGAGAAAAATATGCTGGGATTTCTTTTCCTAAGCAACCTAAACATTTTACTCTGTCCACTAATTTTTCCACTGCTCCTCAATCTATCTTCCTTCTATATTTCAATAGTTAACGAGTGTATTGGAAAACTATATTTTCCCCTCAAACACGATTCAAAACCGAATAGATAAATTTCCGGTGCATACCACGAGACACGTCAAGATTTTGCACATATACTCCCTAATTTCCCATCCCCTTTTTCCAAAATATTCTCTTCAAAACAATGGTCTGATATCTTACAAACCCCCAAAATTCTCAACTTTATTCCAGAGGTACCTTCACAACCCTGTCTGGCTACACACCAGTACCTCAAAAAAATCTAAAACCCATTCCAGGGGACCTCACAAAACGCTAACCTGGCCACTAACCAATACCTCAAAATTTTTGACCCCTCTCTCGGGAAAGTCCTTCACATAATCTGACAGGGGTTCTGCAAGAACCCAAAATATTGATCCCATTCTGGGGAGACTTCACTGAACGCTTCCAATTTCCACAAATTTTTCAAACATCTAACCTGTCCCTTTGACCTAACTACAAATCCAAAGATATATGTGCCTACTCTTGACAATATATCGTAGATGCCCGGATCCATCTGGTGCTCGGAATTGAAAAACACTTGGAAAAAATATCCCAATTGAAAACTACTACGTTTTACAAGGAGCATTTTCGAATAACTCAAAATTTCATTCATAAAAACATTTATATGTATGCTATTCAAAAATACTACCACATGACGGGTTTTAGTTATGACAAAATGACAAGATTTCATATCCTTTCTTTTCTCTCTCCTTTTCTCCTTTTGTTTCTTTCCCACATGATTCACCTTCCCTAACAATGCAGTAATCTGTATTAACATCTACAAGTAAACTTACGAGCCTCATCATTGCTTTTCAATTTTTTCTCGTAATAAAATTAATTCTATCGGGCGCGAACCACGTAACTTAAAAGCGACAGAGAAAGACATGAAATTTATACAATGAGCTATGCAACCATCCCTTTTTTTTTTTTCTTTACATGCTTTCTCCTCAATTTTCTCGTTCTAATTTTCCCTCTTCATTTTGAGGCCTTGTGTCGAACATTTTTTCTTCTTTTTTAACCTGTTGCTTGTCTTTCATTATTTGGCGTTCATCTTTTCTCCATTCTTCTTGGTTGGGGTGCCGCATTTTTTTTTTCTCGTCTTTGACTTTGAGTTCTTTAATTTCCGTTGTTTCCTTCGTCGGCCAGGGTAGCACAGATTTTTTTTTTTTTTGGAGTTGAGGCTTTTATTGTTCATCATCTCTCTCTCCTGCCTGAAACAACAGTCATCTAAAATTGATTTCTGTCATTCTTAGCCGTTTCTAATGGTCTAAAGTACTGCAAATCGTCAAGTGAACAACGAAAGTTTAAAATCAATCTATGTCTTTTTTTTTCTTTTGCCAAAGACAGACCAAATCACCGAGCACCAAATCGAATGAAAGTTGTATATGGTAACCATACTATACTGACCCTCCCTCCACGCTTGGCGCATCATGTTGTGTCTAACATCAAAACAAATATCTGCTGGTCCAAACCCAAACTGATTCGCCTTGATCAGATCCAAAAAACCCAACTGCGCGTTTCAACGGTCGAACCTCAACTAACCTTTTTTTTTCAAATTCTCTGGACTATCTCTTGCAAGTACGACGTCAACCACACTCTGAATTCTCTACAACGGCCGTCCAGCTCCATTCCCTGACTTGAGGTTTATTATTACTGATGATGATTATCATATCTTTTTCACTCAGGCATAAGAGTGCACCATTTGAGTATAGCACCAGAACTAAGAGACACCGAGTTGTTCAAAGCCTTACCAAACTAAATGATAAGATATAATTGAAGATAAATGGTTAATATAAAAAAAAACCCAAACCATTATTTAATTATGTAACAGGGGGGAGTTAGATATAACTAAATCAATGATATATATATAGAGAGAGAGAGAGAAAGAGAGAAACAAGAGACACAGGTTTCGTCGCTTCAAATTTGGTACATCACGTGGTGTAATGGTTTGCCAGCTAAATTTAGAGAACATCGTTCGGTTTTCACAAGGTGCCTAATTTGTCTGGCATTGCTAAGCTAAATCTAGTAAATAATCTCACTTCTTTTGGTTTTTGCTAACCTTGCGAAGTCTTTCTAAGTAACGATCGTGGCGTTATGATATAGTCGCAAGAAACGGAAGCGGTGACCCGAGATCAAATCATGGACGAGCCTTTTGTTTTTTTTTTTTTACATCGGGCTTATACCCATGGAAAAGGTATTAATACAACTATTTTCTTTCCAGTTATGGCTAAATAGTTGGGCATCAGATTTTGTTAACCTCGGTTAGGCAAACAATCTGGAGAGAAAACTCCGAGTACAAACCAGTTGTACTCTGTGTAAAAATAGACCGTGTGTCAGATGGTGCAAATGATGGAGGGGTTGGGTTGATATATTTTAAAAATTCGACAGCGTAAATATAGGTACGTTTTTGCACATTTATCTGAATGAGTGGTTTTCTTCTAATTTTGAAAAAAAATGTTTAGGCAATTAATAACATGTAGGTTTTTTTTTTTAAATATCAATAGTGTTTTCCCAGCCAATGTCTGTGAATAATGAATCCAAACACAGTGACATTCAAGATTCGATTTTTTTTCCGTCTTTTCTGTGACTATTGCTTACTCTTTTAGAAAATGTAAAGTTGGGATTTTCATTCGATATGGCACTTGAGGTAAACTTATCATTTTCAATCATTTCTATCCTAAAGATATGTTGACTGTAATTAAATAGCTCATTTGAAAAATTGATTATATGTTTCTTCTCAAAAGCCAGTAAGTTTTTTTTTTGTTGTTGTTTTAACCATTAGTCTGAAGGAAAAGAAAGTCACGTTTAATCTGCCGCTGTTAAACCAGATGCTGATCTATTTTCATTTAGATGAATAACTTTGAATGGGTGCAGTAAAATATTTTGTATACCGCAATATCTTTCTTTTCAGGGGCATTTAGCTGTACGCCGAAAAAAAAGAGAATCTGAAAGACCTCAGCAGTAGTTGAGGCACTTGGAAAAAGCATAGTGACTGAAATAGAGTAGCATCTGTCAAGAAAGCTAAGTTTTAAGAATCTGGTGTTCTCACAGGCTTCTGATATACTTAAGTAACGGACACCATACTGTCACCACATTAAGTCGTTATAACTTTTCCATCAAAAGTGTCTAAGACATATTTTCAATATCAGCAGGAAGCCACATTGATCAGAAAACGAAATTCTGGCCAAACATTAGTCTCTTAAAAGTGAGGATAGATATATTCAATATAACATGCGGTTGAGTTTGCTTACTTTGTTTAAGACTATAACAACCTTCATAGGTTATTTAAGTTCACCATAACTGAAAGGAGAAACGTGGTTCATACCTTTCCCAAGAGTATTAGTCCGAAAGTAAACATATTAGTGTGAGATGGGTTCTCTCTCATTTATTTGGAGGCTGCAGTCCGGAACTATAACGCTCAAGGGACTCCCCACAAAACTTGTGCTGAACTGTACAATATCATTTTTCTGAAGGATGAGAGACTTCCAAAACAAATATTTGAAGGTGTCCAGAGTTTTGGAACGAAAATCAACTATAAACTTAAAAAATTAAGATTGTCAGGGCTACCTCAAATCTAAACCTTAAATTTGACAATTGTGTAAACTTTGTAAGAAGTGAATGAATTTTTTTTTTTCACAATTTGGCAAATGTAAGAATGTGTCAATATTGCATTTCTATTGCAAATGATAGAAAACATCACACATAGATTATTTTTTGTAATTTTTTCACGCCACTTATAACTTATACTTTTTTACTGAAGTCTTTATCCAGTCAGCTGTGGCTGTATGATATAGTGTGACGCGAAAATTTTACTTTTATCCCAGAACAGGGTTTTAATTTCGCACGTGTGAAGACGGGGCAGGTTGGCACTTGATCTCTTGTAGAATAAGTCCTCGTTCAGAGTTTTTTTCTCGGGCATATAAGAACTGGCATAATATGTGGGGTATTAATTTATGGCTAGACTGACCACCGCTGGGAAGGGGTTCCAAATTTCACACTATACACACACCCACCAAGGCCACTAGTCCCCCTCCCCTTGAAAAATGGAAGATATGGACATCTAGGTTTAGACGTAATAATATTAATTCTAGTAGTCGGCAATTCCGGTTTCCCATGTGATATTTTAAAGGAATTAATAGGACAATTTTAAGCAAGATAACATAAGGCGAATAGAAGCTGGAAAAGAAACATGAAGTAACAAATTCGTAGCAGACGCCACAAATAACAACTTAGACCACATGGGAACATTAAAATATATCAATCTTTTACTACACATTGATATACACCTTCAACGTGTCAAATATATAAATGAACAGTCCATGAACATAAATGTCTTTCTTCTTTTCTTTCCTTTCGTTTTTCTTCAAATTTTGAGAGAGAGAGAGAGAGAGGGTATATAAAATTGGGTATAAGGAGAAACAGTCCCAAAGTCACTTATCTTATTTAGATGGATTCCTGTGGAGAATCTTTCTTCTTTTACGGGCTGACAAACTTTATCTTATTTTTAGTACTGGCTTAAAGATACGGCTTCTTCTTGTCCGAGATTTTTTTCGTCTTCTTTTACCCAGAGTACTTGGCTTTTGGTTCCGTCCACCACGAACCTTGTCCAACAACAAACCTTGTCTTTTCCTTTTTTCGCTGACGGGAAGAAGGTGCCACTTCCGTTTTTAGGGTCCCAGCCAATCATTTGGCTTCTACCTTCTTCCTTCCCGTGTCAGGCGACCCGAGCGAGGTCACCGAGTACAAACATCTGTTCTTAACGGTCATTCTTTGACGGCTTGCTACTGTTAACTCGAACACGAGGATAGTAGTAATCATATTTCTATCTTCTCAATGGGACACCACGTGATAATAGCGACTGCATTTCTACAGAGGGGTAAGGCCCCCTACACAACGAGTGTCCTAGATATGACACTAAACAATCTAATGGCTAGAATCTAGTAATGCTGGAGCTTTGGAGAATGTGGAATATCCTTTCATTGCTATTGCTACCAGATACACTCTGGCTCAGAGTGGTAGCACCTGATAGGCTCTTATCTATGGGTCAAATAGAACTGTTTTAACATATAAACTGCGTACTTATGCTAAACTGAATTATTTGAATTAGAAGGGTCTGACTAAACTGACTAGCTTGAAATAGACTATTTTTCAAATCAACTGTGTACTCATGCTAAACAGAATTGTTTGAAATAGAACGGATATTTTGTATGAAAATGGATTAACCTACAATGGTTTATATACCATAAAACTCAACAAACTAACCAACCATCGTTGGACTCTTTATAACAACGAATATTCTTAGGTGTTCGAGATTCTTCAAGTTGATCTCAACAGTGTTGTGGTATGGGCAACTTGATTCTTTCTCTGATCTCTATTTCCATCAGTCCGTTTTACTCACCTTTGCAGACCGTTCCATACGCTCGAAAGTCTATTGATATTACCGTTACCTTCTTGTTAAAGATCTTATTAGTAAAAGTTATTCCCTTATAAACATGTCCATCTCTTAGGGTTTGGTCTTACCATTATTATGTGAAGGGTCTAATTCATCGATAGTGTCAGGCTTAATATGTAAGAATTTCCAAGGAAAACAATATTTTTGGTTTCGTGTACCGTGATGATTCCAGGGATTTAATTTCAACTTTTTTTTTTTTTTTGGTAGGAGGGTTTATTTTTAAACAGGTTTTGAATACCAATTTCTACTGGTATTGCTGTGGTCTTTAGAGTCTACTTTCTTTCGATTAATATTTTTACATTTTTTTATTCGGGGAGTTTTCTGCAATTTTCAGGTGTGGTGTATGTTTCTTTCAGCGGGGATAGACAAGTTGATGAGCAAACAGTTCTCTCTTCCATTTCCTTCGCTGTTATACGTCTGTTGGTCTTAATTTCTTTATCAATTTTGTTTGGCATCTTCCATAATATAGTCGCTCCATCGTTTTCTGTTACAGTTAATGTTTCGTATTTCTATTGCTATTTTTATTATTTTTATGTGCGTGATTGTGTTTTTGTCCTTGTTAATTAATTAATTAATTAATTAAAGATAATTATCCTTTTTTTTATTCATCATTCACTTCGTTGGAGGTTTTTTTTTTCAATTTATTCATCCATTTTCATTCCCCACCGATTTCTTCAACTTCTCTCTCTCTTTCTCTCTCTCTTCCTTCACTTCTTCCATTTCCTTCTCTTTTCTGTCTTATTTCAGTTCCATTTTCTTTTTCTTTTTTCTTCATTGTCTTTCCCTTTTCTTTTTTCTTTTTTTTTTTGCATTCATTTTCATTTGACTTTTTATCATTTTTTTCACTTTCTCCTTCTTGTCTTTAATTTTCTCTACCTTTTCTTACGTTCATTTTTTTTTGTTACTTTCATTTTCTTTCTTTTCTTTCTCTACTTTCACTAACTGATCGTCAACTATTTTCTTCCATAATTTTATATTCATGACATTTTCTTCCAATTTCAACCACTTCACTGTTTTTCTCTTTTTCCTCATTCTCAATTCTATTTATTCTATTTCGTCTCCTTCATCTTCTTCTTCCTTTCTTTCTCCTTTTCTTTTCGGCTATTTGTAATCTTATTGTTTTTCTCTTAATTTATGGCTTTATTTTCTCGTTCTTCTTCTCTTAGAACCTTCTTGCCTTCCTCCTTTTTCTTTTTGAATCAAATCTTCTCTTTATACTCCCTCTTTTATTTTCCAATTTCTTCTTCTTCTTCTTCTTCTTCTTCTTCTTCTTCTTCTCCTTCTTCTTCTTCTTCTTTCATTTTTGTTCCTCTTTTCCTCTTTTACTTACTCGAATATTACCCCATATCCACTTTTCTTTCACCGTCTTTGTCTTCACTTCTGCTTATTTGTTTTCTACATTTTCTCTTTCTCTCTCTTTTCTACTGTTCCTTGTCTTTCCACAGTTATCATTGAGAGTGCGATTGTCACAACCCAAATAATAAATACACCGTCAATAATTATGCAGCGGATACTTGGTGCGAAGTCTTCATGAACTGACAAGCAGTCAGCAAACCTACATGCGTTTTCAATTATGTTTTATTTAATTTCTTTATTATATTAAATACAAAACGACATTCTACGAAAACTTCATAGAAAGTAACATTAATAAAATTATTATTCAATATTTTCTACATCCATTTGTATTTTCTTCGCAAAAATAAATAAAACCACTTGTTCATTATTTGATTCAGCTATATTTTACGACTCCTTCTAAATTAAAGATTACCGTTATTTTTCAATAATAGACCGAATCTCATTGGAAGCTTAAATAACTTAACCCTATCTTTTTCTGTTTGGAACAATGTTAAATCTAATCGAGCAGAAGGTATGTTACTTAGTATTTTATCAGTTAGATCCTGTCTTTTAGTGAAAATACCTATTATTATTTTTCTGACTGGGAAAAACTTGAAAAGCAGATTTTCTTGTTTCGTCTGGCAGGCTCTCCCATTGAGAAAATTTGATGAGACACCAACTTTTCATTTTTGTTTCACTTGAATTGAAATTCTGACATGCAACTTTAAATTTGTTTGGGGTGTCACCGAGGCGTAATTTTAAAAGCGCTGGACTGCAAAATCGTAGTAAGCGAGTTCGAATTCCAGTTACTTTATTACGTTCACTTTCGGACAAATACCCTTGGGACGGTATAAACACCCTTATCTTCCCAGCTATGGGTTAAATAGCTCCACTACTGTGCTTCTCAAAGGATGGATTTAGTATCATATAACTCACGAAGGTTAATATGCCTTTACTAAAACATAAATCAAATCATGCAGAAAGCCACTTTCATTACGCATGCGTCTACAAATCTAATTTTATAAACTGGCGGAAAATAGAATTGCAACATATTGGAAGTGTTTCTACTGTGACGGCAAAATTATTAAAATCCCAAGACGGGAATTTATTTTTCGAACGTGTGAAGACGGGGCGGTCTGGCACTTGATCCATCGTAGAATAAGTCCTTGTTCAGAGTCCTTTCTCGGGCATATAGGAACTGGCATATTATGTGGGGGTTAATTTAGGGCTAGACCGATCGCCGCTGGTAAGGGGTTTCCAAACTTCACGTTAACACACACACCCACCAGGCCAATAGCTCTTCCTACCACTAGAACAATGGAAGATATGGACGTCTATGTTTAGATATAATAATATTAATTATAGTAGTCGACAACTTCGGTTTTCCGTATATTTTTAAAGGAAGGAATAGGACAATTTAGGCGAGAATAACATTAGGCGAAAGAAGCTGAAAAAAGGAACATGAAATAAGCAACTTGATAATAAACGACTCAATGAACAAACTTCAACACGTGGGGAACATTAAAATATAATAATCTTTTTCATATACACGCGGACACAAATATTCAACGTGTCGGCTATATTATCAGCAGATAATACATAACTATAAGTGTCTTTCTTTCTTTTCTTCTTTTCTTTCGTCTTTCTTTAAATTGAGAGAGAGAGAAAGAGAGAGTATATAATTGGGTATAGGGAGAAACAGTCTTAATGTTTACTTATCTTTTCGATGGGTTCCTTTGGAGAGTATTTTCTCTTTTACGGGCTGGCGGATTTATTTATATAGCTCTGGCTTGAAGGCACAGGTTCTTGTCCAAGATTCTTTCCACTTTCTTCACCTGGAGTCTTGGCATCAGATCCCGCGTCCTCTCACGGCGACCTCATCTTCAAAAACTCTTCTTCACCCGGAGTTTGGCATGAGACTCCGTTCACCACGACCTCTGTTCCAAAACTGATATTCTTTACCCCTATATCCGCTGACGGAAGAAGAGGGCTATTTTCGCTTTGAGATTCTAGCCAATCATTTAGCTTCTATCTTCTCCCCCTGTCAAGCGATTCGTTAGGACTACTTCTTTATCCATCCGGTCACAGAATGCAAACATCTGTTGGCTTTCACTCTGACTCATATTCTTTACTTTCTCCAACAGGCCGGCCGAAGTTGATCTACATTCCTCTTTTAACGGTCATTCTTTGGCGGCCTGTTAATTCAAACACGGAGGGTAGTTGAAATTCCTTATTTCTCTTCTCTCTGTAGTAGACCACGTGACACTACCTATTCAATATTAAACGTATAAGTAATTAAGTTGAGTTAAAGTAAACAATCAGATAAACAACTCGATTAGATATTGGTTGGTTGTTTGGGTTTTATGGCATATCAACCCTTGTAGGCTATTCAATGCCAAATCCATTTTATTGAAATAATCCGTTCCATTTCGAGCATTTGATTTTAGCCTGAATACAGTTTGATTGAGAAAAACATTTCTATTTCAAGCTATTTAGCCTAGTCAAAGTTGTAATTCAAATAATTCAGTTTAGTATAAATAAAGTTTTTGTCTTCACACAGTTAAATGTCAACACAGTTCAATTTCAAGTAATTCTGTTTTGCATAAATACGCAGTTTTGTTTTATTTGACCCATAGAACCCATAGATATAACACCATCAAGTGCTACCACTCCGGGTCGGAGTGGATTTGGGAGAGATGGCAATGAAAGGGTGAGCTGCATTCCGCAAAGAACCAGCATTACTGATATTTCACCATCAGATTGTTTAGTGTCACATCTAGGACACCCGTTGGGCCGTCTAAGAGGTTTAATCGATCTATTCTAAAGTCTCAGCCGGCTGGGTTACAGATCGATTTAAGTGCGTATTCTAAAATACGAGACCAACAGTATTCTAATATCTCTTCCATACTCTACATAAGTCTAAATTAGCATCGACTTTCTGAATTGTTATATTACCCCAGAATATTGTCTATTCGTACCAGGTGTAAGTGTTCTAGTCCGCTGGGGTATCTGATGTTTAGATGCTGGTTTTGTAAGGAGGCAGCATAATTTTTCGGAATTAGTTTCATCGTGATACATCTATAATAGACGAAACTTAAGTAATTTAAACAAAAAACGAAGAAGCACTTTTAACACAGGAAGTGGTGATTTGCAGCTGAAACTCAGAAACCAGCAAGCTAATTTTGGTGATTTTTTCAGTGTCCCCTATTCCAATCATTTCCATTAAAAGTAACTAAAAAATAAAGATGCGATTTTATTTATTGTTTATTGATTCTTTTTCCTTGCAAATCATGTTGAATTCCGATAAATTAATAATGTTTTATAATTTAATATTCAATTAAATTATTTATTTGACTGGTTGGTTGGATGGTTGTGTTTTATTTCAAACTGGCCCCTGTAGTCTATTTAAGCCAAATATTATATATATATATATATATATATATATATATATATATATTCAAAGATGGTTGATGTAGGTCTTAAGAGAGAATAAGGATATATTTTAAAATAGGAAGGTCCACGAAGAGATTTGTATTTTTTGAATTTATTTATTTTGTTCTTACATAGACGTGTTATATATATATGTTTCTAGCTTGTTGCTTTTGTCAGAAAACAATTGTGACACAAGGCCTTTTTAATGGGGTACCCAATGAGACTTGAACTTTCTCTTGTTTCCAGTATAAATGACACTTGGTTGGTCAAACAGGTTTATATAGGGGTCGTTGTTCCTCTTACCTGGAGTGTGTTTAATTTCGTCTGGTTTACCCGCCATATATATATATATATATATATATATGATGGGTAAACGAATAGTTAGTTGCTGACAGTATTTCTAAATGGGCCAGAGATCTTTTATTAGTATACAGGTAAATGGTTTCAAGTACTACTTTTTAACACTAATATTTTTCATTATCTATAATAATCCCCATTAAATGATTGAATCCTTCTCTTTGAACAACTGATTGGATAATTTCTTTCGATGTGAATGGAAATAAATTTGATTTTTAAGAATATATCAAGTAAAAAGCTTGAGAATCCTGGTCTACACGAAGTATAGGCATCTACACTGCAGTTCAAACGCCCTGGCGCTGTTATTTTATTACAAAAGTCGTCGTTGAAATATTAAGATTAAGGTATCAAATATCTAGTATCGATATTTTCTGATCACCTATGGTCTTGTATCTATAATTGTACTCCGTACTACTTGTATACTGGTATAAATATCATCTTGGTTATACTAATTCTAATAATACCGTTGTAAAATTATCAGCCAAATATTTTTTATTATTGATTTTGAGATTCTAATCGCTTAGACAATCACGAAACTTTCTAATTACGCAATATGGATGAAAGCAAAGTCGTTAGACGCATAAATTTATCCAAGTTCACTTCGTCTCCTGATAGACGCACATTAAAGTGTATTTCCCAGTATGGATATATTAAGCACTTCATGGTTTTCATCACCTATTCAGCTTCTAATAGAGTTAAGCTCATTTTTTTAAGGTTTTTTAAGGAACACAATATATTACATCTGAAAAGAAAATTAATATGGTAAAATAAATATAATTGTGTATACGCATGCAATGAACGACTTATAAATAGATATTTGGCTTTCAGAATATGGCGTAGGTTACGTAGTATATCCATAGTGCGTAGAGTTTTTTTTTTAAATACCGCTTATTAAAAATATATGTCTACTTCTAGAGCAGATGGTTGCGTGTCCTAAAATTGTTTTCTAAGGAAACTTGAAAATGTTTGATTCACAACACGAAAAGTTACGTCTAAATTATATGTACTTAAATTAGACAGAGTGATGTTTACAAAGTGAAATTAGTGAAAGACAGAAGTGTTTTTTGCTATAACACTAACAGTAAGCATTCAGTAGTGATTGTGATCTGGTAATATTTGTTTACATTCAGAGTCAAATAAAGTGTGTTTAATAAAATTTCATATTGGAGTTAAGTGAAACATCCTGTATGCTTGATCGACTTATGCACGAGAATATAACTCATGTTCAAAATGTGACAAAGAATGTTGTCTTTGTATATATATTTACCCGGCCTAACAGATCAACATTCAAATTCATTGATTTAATTCCAGTATCTAATCATAAAAAAAAAACACCTTGTAACTCGAAAGTGCTGCATTTGTATTGTCAGAAAAATTATCTTGAACTCAGGGAAAAATCATGGAATTAATACAATCTACAACGAAAATAGAGTTCTTTCAGATCTTAAAACTGAAAGTGAAAGGAACACTGACTTCAGCAAAATAGCTGTCAATTGAAACAATGAAAAGTATCGTAAAACTTGTTTAAAAAGAAAATTCACCGAAAATTATTGTAAAAGATGCTGGTTGCTTCAAATTAGCTCCAATAAAATTTCGTGCAAACAAAGAAGAAACTGAATGATTAAAAAAAAAAAAACAGATCATATTCTACTTGACAATCATTGAAAATCTGCCGACTTCCCAAAACGTTTTAGCTACCATTTGAAAATATCATAGACGTACATCCATTTACACGCATATACCCATGCCTCTGTTTACACTGAGACATTCTGAGACAATCGTGCCCACATACATGTACATTAAGCTTCTAAGCATTTATACCAATATAGTTACGTTTGCGCACACTTGCATAATCATTGTTACTAATAAATATGTGCATGTAGTAATGGAATAATTTATAGTTTTACAATCGAAGAATGATTTATTACAAGAGAAATTTAATTTTATATACTTTTGTCGATGTCTTTTCCTCACATGTTACTTTGTCTATGACGTAGAGCTAATACTCAGACAAACCCCGGCACACATCTTTCTGCTTTCCTTTGTTTTCCTTTTATATAAAAGAATGCAAGCTGATAATATAGAAAGGGTCATTTTTAGCTCCACCGCCCCCGCCCCCCAAAAAATTCGACGGGTTTACAATTCTAACGAAAACCAATTAATTATTAGGCATTCATAGAAATGAATTGTTTATAAAACTTTTTTATAGACAGATGTATTCAAAATTACCAAAACAAAATGATTGTTTTAATCCTCAGATTACACTCCCTGAATTTGGAAAACGTTTCTTTAAAATAGTTTGCCTTTGTACAGTAATACAAAACGTTCTGCACAAAAATATGGACCATGTTATGTTAGTAAAAAATAATAACATATAATTTTAAATCCATTTTCACATATGATGTCGATTTAATTGAAAAATGCCCGGTGTTAACTTATGTCCGGGGATGAATGAGTCTGTTCGTTTTTAAGAAGGAACAAAATCTCCGGTCGACTAACAGAAACAAAGAAATAAAAAAAATACGATTCCCAGACAGTGCAGTTACCATCTTTTGCAGTTTATGATGGACGATCTTCAAATTTAGGTGAAGGTTTTTTTTTAAAATTGGAAGGGGATACCTCTCAGATAACAGGTCAGAGATTTTGAAGGGTCAATGTGGTTTCGATAATCATTGCGTCATAATCTTTGTTGGAACAAAAGAGACTGTAATAGTCCATCAACCCGGTAAGTGTTCATCTCTCAAATCAGAAGCAAGTCACGAGAAATACAAAATTGACATCCTATCTCGGTTATTGCAGTATAGAGCTCATACTTTGCCCACACAAAACTTGTCGTATTAGGGTCATTTTCGTTAACTTTAAAAATTAACACGTTAAAAAGAAAAAGATACACCTTGTACCCTGGTTGTATGGTGGTAAATATGTATATCGACCTTTATTTTGTTCTCACTGTTTTTTTCATGAAGAGTAATGTTTTATTTTCCAAAATGAATAAGAAACTTGTATCTGAAATATGTCCATCGAACGCCACCACTTTTTTCCCATCGTTCTGGTTGCAATTGAATTCCATGGTAGAAACAAAAAACACACGTCTTTTGAGGCTGGCCACGAGTCGACCAATCTTTTGGCATCTTCATAAGAACGAAAGCGCTACTCAGCCAAGCCATTGGCCATCGATCGGAACAAGTGTATTAAGGGACGAGGCAATGTCAGGTAAATACGGCGGTTGGGGTTTAAGTGTTTTCCTGAAGGTTTTCACCCGTTTTGCAACATGTGGCCATGCGCTGTAATGTTGCAAAATCACTGCTCGTATAGCGGCTGTTTTTTTTTTCATTGCTCGACTCAAACACATCAGTTGTAGTGGATAGTGATCTCCCGTGATGGTTTCGATCCCTCCAAATGCAGAGCATAAGCTTTGAACCATGGATATTTGGTTTTGTCGATGTTGATGCACAGCTGGGATTACCCGACGGTCTTTTAAGCTTTGGGTTATGGTAATGTATCCACTTTTCCATACCGGTCACGATATAATGCAAAACACCTTTCCTTATCTGCCGTTAAAGCAACTGTTTACACCTAACAAGACACCGTTCGATGTCTTTCGGTTTTAAATCATACGGCACTCAATATCCCTCCTTTTCAGTCATTCTTAATACTTCCAAACGTTTTGTAACTGATGATAGATCAACTTACAATGAGTCTTCAAATTTAGGTTGCTCCTGATATGAGTATTCATGCATTAATGCCTCCAGTTCTTGGTCCACAAACTTTTCGGTGTGCATGAGCGTTTTTTATCTTCTACGTCAAAATCATTATTTTTGAAGTATCTAAACAAAACACTGCATGTTCTTGGTATCGGAGCAGTGTCACCTGAAGTCGAAACAAGAATTCTGTGTGCTTCAGAAAATTACCCGTAAATACAATTTTTTGGACCGAAATCCAACCTGTTTAACGCTAAGAAAAACAAGGTTGTTTACACTTCGGAAGAATGATATTCACTGAATGTCATGCTTGCTTGTATTACTTGGTTGTAGATGTGTTACCATCAGAAATCCCACGCATGCAGTTATAGAAATGCTATCTGATGTAAAACAGCGAGAACTTATTCAAAGCTTTAATATATATATATATATATATATATATATATATATATATATATATAACCTTTTCAGTAAAGTTAGTATGTTTCACAAGGTCAATTTACTTACGGAATACAGTAATTGAATTTAGGGATTGCCTTTGCCTATACAGGTTGCCTTAATCAGTTTTAAACCTGATTAAGGCAACCTCTTAAGCCTGACCTACAATATGCCAAGGCCCTAGTGCATAAAAAGACAATTTAGACATTGTCCGGAATATGAACCTGATTCTCTAAGTTCATATCTTCCAAGGAAATCCATAACGTCGCGCTCAGACATACATACAAACATACATATGTATGCACTTCGAGTGGTGTAATGGTTAGCAAAATTAACAGGCAAACGTACACAAGTGAGTTCGTGTCTTATTGGGTGTCCCATTCATATGGCACAAGGCCATATAAATGGGGCACCCAATGAGATACGAATTTACTAAGCAAAAAGCTTGGTAAATTACTACATTCATGGATGCATATATTTTAGCAACCTTTCCACCACATCTAGGATAAGGCACACGGTCAATTTTTTTTTAAGCGGAGCCATGCTGAGTCGGGTAATGAGGTTTCCCTCTGCATAACCTGTTCTCCTATCGAGGCTGGCTTTTTATTTACTCATTTAAGGATTAAAGGGTATAATCTAAATGTAGTTTCGTCCAGGATTTGAACTCAGTGTGGGTCTTTTTTCCGAGGAGACCAGTCGGATGATGACGGAATACGCCGACTGATTTTCTGCAAAAGTGTAAGAACATCCCCTCATAAAGAGTACCCTGAAAGTGTCACTACAGCATTTGGAAATGAGCCTCCAGTCTTCTTCGGAGTAACACTTCATTGTTATTATTCCATGGTCTACTCTGACGAAGTGGTAGTACCTGTTAGGGCCCCATCTATAAAGCAAAAAGCACTTTTTAATCTTTTACTATACTCGAAAGCAATTACCTATGTGCAAAAACTGATTAAAATTTAATTATGAGTGTATTAGCCATAACTGAAACGATCTGAGTGCAAATAGAAATATTAGTGTTTGATTTCATTATTTGAAATGAGTTAACTGTGTGCAAACAAATGAGGGTTAGTTCTTTTAAAAAATAATGTGACCAAACTATCCATTTAAAGATTTTATATATATATATATATATATATATATATATATATATACAAGTGCCTTCAATAAGTTTACAGAATTTTTTGTACAGACATTTAAAATTGGCATAGACACTTTAAAATTCAGTATGTTATTGCTATACATCTTATGAGATGATTTTTTATGATTTCAGGTTCAAATGAACAGCTACAACAGCAATTGGAATACGACCTACTAAAGCCTGATTGTCACAGCTGGTGAATTTCAAAAATGCACTCTGGACGTGAGGACACTATAGAAGAACGATATGCAATAAAATTGTGTTTTAAACTTGGAAAAAATGCCACAGAAACGTATGGAACACTTCGGACTGCTTTGGGAGCATCTTGCACGAATCGAGCAACAGTTTTTGAGTGGCATAAGAGATTAAAGGAAGGCAGCGAGTTTGTGAGGGATGGTGAGGGGTGTGGGAGGAGTAAGGAAGTCAGAACACCAGAGTTGATTGGCCAAATAAAGGATTTCATGGATAAGGACTGTTGTGTGTCTATAGAGACAATAAGTGCTCAGTTTGATGTCAGTGTGGGAACTGTACACACAATTATTCACGAGGAACTGAAGATATGGAAGTTTTGCGCGAAGTTTGACCCAAGGGTACTCAGAGAAGATCAGAAAGAAAGACGTTATCATGAAAGCAGGGAGATATTTAGATCTCGCAGTTCTTGATGCTCTGGTGACCTGCGATGAAAGCTGGATCAACTGTAATGACCCAGAGACCAAGAGAGTTCCCAGTGGAAGCATGCTGGTTCTCCCAGACACAAGAAGGCCAGACAGAGCTAATCTACCCACAAAATTTTGATGACCCTTTCTTTTACAGCACTGGCATGATCTACATACACTGGGTTCCCACTGGACAGACGGTCAACAAGGAATAGTATGTTGAGGTTTTAAGGGAGTTCCGGAAGTGATTCCATCGGAAGAGGCCAGCACTCTTCAAATCGGGTCAGTGGCATTTCCACCAGGACAATGCACCAGTCCACAACTCCATCCTTGTCACAGAATTTTTGACCAACAGGGGCATCAAAACAGTTCCTCACCCTTCCTATAGTCCAGACCTTTCTCCCTGTGACTTTTAGTTATTCCCTAAGCTCAAGGAAAAACTCATTATAAGACAATTGAGGAGATGAAAGAGACTGTGGCGAAGGTCATTGATACGCTCACACGAGAGGACTTCCATGGGACCTTCAAGAAGTTATTAGAACGGTACACTTTAGAAGAACGATATGCAATAAAATTCTGTTTTAAACTTGGAAAAATGCAACAGAAACGTATGGAATGCTTCAGACTGTTTTGGGGGCATCTTGTATGAATCGAGCATCAGTTTTGCAACAAGTGCCTTGAGGCCATGAGAGATTATTTCGAAGGGGACTAGAGTTTCATGTGTGTACTATCAATAAAAGTGCCCTTACGAAAAAGTCTGGAAACTTATTCTGTGCCTCTTGTATATATATAGTCTTTTGGGTTTTATGCTATAGCATCCACTGTATGTTATTTAATCCCAAATTCTTTTTATACACACACACACACACACACATATATATATATATATATATATATAAAATGTATGATTCATAAAAACAGTTTGTAGATAACATTTTTAAATGTGCGTAAGCAACTTTTTTTTTTGCAGTAAAATGGTTTCAAATATTTTAATCAAATTAGAATAATTCTATTTAGTATTAATCATTTCTTTGCACAAATTTACATGGTTTCAACCATTACTATGCAATCGTAACAATTAAAAACCAGTCATTTAATTACACACGTTTAAATGGATATACATTTATGATTTGTAAGTAAATAGTGTGTAGCTAATTTCGTTTAAATTAAGTTAAAACTAATTAGTTTGCACACTAGTATTACTATTGTTTCTACGCCGTTAAATGATTTCAATTATTGCTACCTAACACTACTAATTCTATTCAATATTAATTATTGATTTTTCTGCAGTTCAGGTATCAAACAGTACTTTTGGACCCATAGATAGGACCCTATCAGGTGCTACCACTCTGACACCTAATGGACAAGGGAGCAATATCAAGGATGGAGTTCGACACATTCTTCAAAAGTCCAGTACTGGAGGTGCACCATTCGCAATTGAGTGTAATATACAAAACACAATTTAATGAAGGTCTTACCCCTCTACATATATGCACGTATTCTAAAGTGCCTCATGACGGGACACACACACACACACACGTATATATATATATCATCATCATCAAGTCGTGCCGCCAGCACGGAAATCCTTGACCCTCTCTCGCCACTTCTCCCTATGATTCATCGCTTTTGGTAGGTTTTCAGGGTTATATCCCGTATCCTCTTCTAGCTGCTGTATGTATGTTCGAGCTGATCGTCCTGCTTCTGCTTGGCCATATGTGGGGGGCCATAGGAGTACATCACTGATGAGTTCGTCCTTGCTACTCCAGCAGTGTCTAACTTGTATAGTTTTTGTGATGGAAGGCAAGTGGCCGTATAGTTGGAGTCTTGTGGGGTGTTGACGCCAGGACTTGTTCAATATTGCTCTCAAAATTCTAGTGTAATTGCCGTCTAGCTTCTTCTTTAGCCGTTTAGTTAGCGTCCAAGTAGTGTATCCATATAGTAGTATCGATACAACCGCTGCCTGGAAGAAACTGCGTTTCATTTTATCGGTCAGGTCTGATTTCCATATGATCGAGGGTCTATCGATAGCTGTCCATGCTTTCGTTAGTCGTGTGTCGATGTCTTTTTAAGTTGATGAGACGCTACTTCCGAGGTAAGTGAATTTGTCTACTAGTTTCAGAGAGGCTCTGTCTAGTGTGGTAATGTCGCCTGTTTGGTTATAAGACATATATTCAGTTTTGTGTGCATTGACATGGAGGCCAATGCCTGCGGCGGCTTGTTCCAAACTATGCAGTAATGTCTCGGCTTGGTTGGGCGTATTCGCCAGTAACGCTATGTTATCGGCGTAGTCGGCGTAGGTAATTGTTTTTGCGGGGTACCTTCTGCTTCTTTTCTTCGTCAGCTCGAAGCCATTTTCTCTGATTTTGTCGATCGAAGTTCTAAGCACGTAGTCTAGACAGATGATAAAGAGGTATGGGGCTAGCGTGTCTCCTTGTAGTACTCCGGCAACAATGTCAAAGTATTCTGTGTCTCCATCTGGTAAACGTACTTTCACTTTGGTGTTTCAGTAGAGAATCGTTATTGCTGCTACGGTTTTTTTTTTTTTTTGGTAGGCCGTATGCTAGTAGGATTTGTTCCATCTTCCCTCTGTGTATGGAATCAAAACCCTTGGTAAAGTCTACAAATAGTAATGTCGTCTGTAGGTTTTTTGCCCGAACGTCTTCAAGGATTCGTCGGATGGTCAATATTTGTGAGGTTGTGGATCTATTTCTCCGGAAGCCAATTTGGTTTTTCCTAAGGATGTTGTCTATTTTGGGTTCTATGCGGTTTCGTAGTAGGGCATTATAGATTTTGGCTGCTATGGATGTAAGTGTTATCACTCGGTAGTTCTTGGCTAATCCGAGGTCGCCCTTTTTAGTGAAAGGTAGGATGCATCCCTTCATCCATCTTTCTCTCCTATTTTCATTATAGACTGCGTTGCATTGTCGGATCAAAACTGGTTCTGTCTTTAATCTTTGCAGTATTGTGTTCTCAAATGAAGAATATAATGTATTGTAAATGTAAGGACATGTTTTGCAGTAAATCCATAGAAAAAAGAAGCAACAAAACAAACTGAATATGACTCTGGTCGAATGCATTAGTGTAAACGTCAAATAGGTTTTGAATATTTTCTAAAAGCTTAGAAGTTTCAGTTTGCCCACCCCTCATAGCAGTTACTAAGAAAACCAAGCAACCGAAACAAAGTCGAAATGCCACCTCTCCTTAAATATATATATATATATATATATATATATATATATATATAATATATATATATATATAATATATTAAATAAAAACATATGTTAGGGCCAGTATCGGATGACAGGTTAAAACATACCCAAAATTTTCTTTAAATATACATTAGTCCTCGACTTCAATTACTCGACTTCAATTAAGTTAAAACTTAAGGTAAAAGAAGGACTTTTAAAAAAATTTTTCCACGTTCACATGTGAAGCAGTATAATGGACGTGAAGGTATTCGAAATTTTCCTGGACGTGTGAGTCTTGCGGCTTAACGCTCAAGATTGTCAGTTCGATCGAGGGAACTACTGCTGCTCATCTATAAGAGTGGCTTCTATAGATGAGAACAAAACTAGCCATCGAAAGATAACCATGACCCACACTCAAACCACATACATAAACCGCATCGCTCTTCGCGCGGGTAAAAAAAAGGGCCCGTCCTGCTGAGGTTTGAGCCCTGGCCTCAGCGTTCGAAAAATCAGCTACAGAGCTCAAACTCAAACAAAAACTACTAAAATGCAAACAAACAATACAGATAGCGACATTTAACGTTAGAACGCTAAATAGAATAAGTCAACTACCAGAGCTAACTGCATCAGCCGTAGAACATGAGATAGACATAATTTGCATGCAAGAACACCGATACACTCACACCGAAGATATCAAATATCACGAAACTGGCAATGGATGGACGCTGGTCACTGTATCGGCATGGAAAAACTCTTTCAATGCCTCGGTAGGAGGGGTGGGAATGCTTATAGGACCAAGAGCGTTAAAAACACTTAATAGCATTGAGAGAATACGGCCTAGGATGATGGCCGCAACGTTTAAGGGCAACCCCAAAGCAACAATAATCTCCTGCTTCAGCCCTACCAACATTAGTGAAGAAACCGAACTGGTCACCTTCTACGAGGAGCTATCCTCCCTAGTGCGTAGCATTTCGAAACACAACCAACAAATCATTGGCGGAGATATGAATGCACAAATCGGGAAAAAAGGAACCACAAAAACAGCCTACACAACACGTCAAATAGGAATGGACAACATCTAACTGATTTCATGATAGAAAATAGATTAATATGCATCAATACAAAGTATTGTCACGTGGTGTCCCACTGAGACGATTGAAATATGATTACTACTATCCTCGTGTTTGAATTAACAGTGGCAAGCCATCAGGGAATGACCGTTAAGACATCATAGGAATGTGTGTCAATCCCAAAGTAAAAAATCCAAGTCAGAATGGAAAAACAAATGTTTGTACTTGGTGACCTGATGAAAAAAGAATGGGATACGGGGGTGACATATAGTAGCCCTAACGGATCGCCTGGCCAAGGGGGAAGAAGGGAGAAGCCAAATGATTGGCTGGGACCCCAAAACGGAAGTGTGGACTCCTTCCCATCAGCGGAAGTAGAAAATAAGAAAGTTAGTTGTTGGACAGGGTTCGTGGCGGAGGAACCAAAGCCAAGTACTCCGGGTAGAAGAAGACAAAAAAATATCTCGGACACGAAAGAGCCATTTCTTCAAGCCAGTACTAAAAATAGCATAAAGTCTATTAGCCCGTAAAAGAGGAAATATTCTCCACAGGAACTCCATCAAAAAAAAAAAGAAGATGAGTAAACTTTGAGACCGTTTCTCCTTATACCCAATTTTATATACCCTCTCTCTCTCTCTCTCTCTCTCTCTCTCTCAGTTTGAAGAAAAACGAAAGAAAAGAAAAGAAGAAAGACAGTTATGTTCATGGACTATTCATTTATGATACATTTGACACGTTGAAGGTGTATATCTATGAGTAGCAAAAGATTAATATATTTTAATGTTCCAACGTGCTTGAAGTTGTTATTTGCAGCGTCTGCTACGAATTTGTTATGTCGTATTTCTTTTTCAGCTTCTATTCGCATTATGATATGCTCGCTTAAAATTGTCCTATAAATTCCTTTAAATTCTTATACGGGGAACCGGAATTGCCGACTACTAGAACTAATATTACGTCTAAACCTAGAGGTCCATATCTTCCATTGTTCCAGGGGAGGATGACTAGTGGCCTTGTGGGTGTGTGTATAGTGTGAAAATTGGAACCCCTTGCCAGCGGCGGTCAGTCTAGCCCTAAATTGATTCCCCACATGATACGCCAGTTCTTTTATGCCTGAGAAATAAACTCTGAACGAGGACTAATTCTACAAGGGATCAAGTGCCAGTCTGCCCCGTCTTCACACGTGCGAAAATGAAGTCCCGTTTTGGGATTTTAAAGAATTTGCCGTCACACTATCAAAAAAGGGAGGGAAAATTATGGACCTACACATACGCGAACAATAATAAAGCACAGAAGACTACGTCTTTATAAACAGGAAATGGAAAAATAGTGCGATGAATTGCGAGGCATACTCCTCTTCTGAGGGTGAGTCCTCCGATCATCAAATAGTCACGGCCAAATTACGACTAAGCCTACGAAAAAACGCCACGCGAACAGCGACAACTAAGCACTTCGACTGGGCCCTACTTAACAACAGAGAAATTAGAGACAAATATGCATTAGAATTAAGAAACAGATTCGAAACGCTACAAGAGAAGACAGAAAAATTTACCCCAAATGACGAATATGAGCATTTTTTGAAGCACACCGTGAGGTGGCATCAATGTGTATTCCAAAAAAACTTAGAACTAAATATAGAGTCCCTTGGGAAACATTAGCGGTTAGAGAAAAACGTGCACTCGTGAAAACTGCCTCCAAAAGCTATCGAAAGAACCCAACAAACACACATGTCCAAAAACTAGAAAAGGCACAATATCAATAAACAGGAATATATCTAAAAGAACCGACAGAATACATACAAAATCAGATAGATAAGATCAGAGACTCGGTGGAAGATAAGCAATCTAGAATAGCCTGGCAAACAATAAACGAAGTGAGTAGAAGGAGGAGCACAGCCAAAGAGAAATTGAAAGCTGCAAGCCAACAAGAAAGAGTAAAACTGTGGAAACAGCATTTCGAAAATCTACTAGGAAATCCACCGAAAGTAACGAATGAACCGATCACTAGAATTATCAGTAAGCAATTAGATATTAAACTAGGTCCGTTCACCAAGGAGGAACTCGACTCGGTTCTTAGAAAAATTAAAATTAGGAAAGCTGCAGGGCTAGACAAATCCCCCCAGAAGTATGGCAGACCAGACAATTCGACGACATAGTGCTCCGATATATATATATATATATATATATATGTGTGTGTGTGTGTGTGTGTGTGTGTGTGTGTGTGTAATAAATAACATGCAAACGTTAATATGTCATAAAATCAAACCAAACATTTCTCTGTCTGTCTGTCTGTCTGCCTTTCTGTCTGTCTGTCTCTCTCTCTCTGTCTCTCTCTCTCTCTGTATATATATATATATATATATATAAGAGAAAGAGTCAGATTTATAAAGTTGAAAAGGGAGCAAGAAAATGGAAGAGAGGTTATCATATATGCTGCGACGAGTTATATCGTCCCGTATATCTGCATCTTGATTATGTTACTCCTTGAATCGAGTGCCTTTTCAAATAATACACATCACATCGTATCTTTTTCTTCGTTTAAGCATCAACCACTATATTATCTTTTCACACCACTGTCTATTAGGAATAGACTATTAAATGCACAGATTTCCTTCAGTTACTAAAGACGAAAAATTATTTTTGAGATTCACTTTCAATGGAACCAATATTTGAAAACCATTTTTCCCAGCTGGAAGGAAATAGAGGCTTTAAAACCGATTTTATTATATCAGATATGTTGCGTTCACTCACGTTCATTTTTTTTCTTCTGTTCCTATTTAGCATTTGGCTCTTTCCAGTTGTTAAGAGTAAAAAAGAAAAAAAAAAAAAAAAGAAAAAAAAAGCGGGTGGAATATATTTAAAAAAAGCAGTAATAAAATGTATTAACTATGAGTAAGTGGTTGATGGAAAATCTCACCTGCGAGTTATTTCTGTTCTTTGCTCGGTTTTTAGAATGCCACTTCTGCTCACTTGAATCTATGACGATACAAATATTTGCCAAAAAAAAAAAAAAATAAAACAACAGATAAATGAAGACATTTAAAAAGTAAAAAAAGCAACAACATAGAATCATAAAATATACATGCAGTAGAGTCGGCTTGCAAATACACACGCCTACACCCACACGTACACACATTATATATATATATATATATATATATATATATATATATATATATATATATATAAGGGAGAGACAGAGTCAGAGGGTATGAGGTAATGGCTTTACACAATACCATTTGGCTTCTGCGATATTCTCAGTCGGTCGCACACTCGTTCTCTTTCTGCCTCTGTCTGCCTGTCATTCCCCCCTCTCTCTCTCTCTTTCTCTCTTTTTCCATCTCACTATATATATATATATATATTAATTTCTTAATATGCGCAAGTGTGTGCATAAATAAAAAATGTGTATGCAACTCGTCCATGTATATAAATATATATATGCAACTCCCATATATATATATATATATATATATATATATATATATATATATATATAAATTATTAGTATATTTAAAAAGACAGATACTTAGAGACATATGCGAAAATAGGAGATTTATAGTATGAAGAAATTCTATTGAAATCGCAAATGCTCTTTCATCTGAGATTTGTCAAGTGACAGCTTTCAGAAGTTGTTTGAAATACAATGTAAGTAAGATTAAGTAAAAGGGCGGAGTAAAAATGAAAATTATAGCAAGAAAAAGAAGGGACAGAAAAGAAAATTAAAACCGTAGATTAAGCAAGAATATCTCGTAATAAATTCAAAGAGGGTTTGGGATTGTGCTTGCGTAGAAAAGACACATTAAGTAAAATATAATTGACTTCAAGGACAATGAGACGTTATTTCACCCGAACTCTATGCAATTCCACGAAACACTCATCACTTTAATTAACCACAAATATTTTGGGCATTTGGCAGAATGGAGACTTCTTTTATTCCCGAATGTTTTGAGGGTGCGAATATCTCTTGGATCATGCTGTTTAAACTCAAGGTGTTGTGAAGTGCACCCTATATATGTGGTATAACAGTAACACTGGAATTTATTAATTAAATTGCTTTGGATATAAATTGGAAGATAGGTAGTATATCCTTACGAATAGAGCAAAATACAGCTCGAGTAGTGAAGAAGGTTCGAACTATAGCCGCATTATAACAACGTGTAACAGAAGAAGAAACCTTATCGGCAATCAACTGGCAAGGAGATCTAATCCAAGGACGTCTAACATAAACTGGGCATTTAGAAGGACCATGTGGCCTTATGTTATTCCTAAACTTAGAACAGTTTTATTTATGGTG
>CAUZXS010000974.1:0-2500 GCA_963585895.1 Sepioteuthis lessoniana
CAAACTACAATATTTATAGGGAGGGTTTGATCTGTACAGGCTATATCAATATTATAGTTCCTTGTGTACGGTCTAGTGCTACAAATAATCGTGTCCATATAGTTGTACAGATGAAGAAATCAATCACTTAGAGATATGATGCTCGAAAGAGAAAAAGAATAAATCAGTGAATGAAAATCAAGAATACGATCCGAAAATATGTACAAGGGAAGAAAATGTTTAATGTGTGAAGGTTTCGAGAAAGAGAAAGAAATTCTGAACCTGAAAAATGAAAAAAAAAAAAAGAAAAAAAAAAAAAGATAAAAGGCAAAATATAAGAAAAGAAAAAGAAAGGGGGAAAAAAAAACCCCAAAATTGAAGCAATAAAATTCAACATTTTTTCGTCCAAATCGCCAAGTGTGAGTGAATGAAGCGACTCAGAACGAAAAATAAGAGAAACAAAAAGAAAAACAAAAAACAACAAAAAAAGGAAAAACAAAAAACAAGAAAGGGCAACAAGGGAGAGAAACAAAAAAAAAAAAAAAGAAAGATTTTGAAAATGGATTTAAAAGAAGCTGACAAAAAAAAAATAACTAAACAATAAACAAAAAAAAACAAAAACAAAAGTAAAACCCAGAATGAATGAATATAATGAATAAAGAAAAAAATAAACATTAGGAAAGAAAAAAGATAGAAAGAAAGTTATACCAAACGAAAAAAATATAAAGATATCATTTTTCGTTTTCAATGAGAAGAGACGAAACGAAAAAAACAAAACAAAACAAAACGAAACGAAAACAGTTTATGGGGTTCCCAGTGATTAAAAAGAAAAGAAAATTATATAAGATACAAAAGGATAATATATATATATATATATATATATATATATATATATATATATATATATATATATATATATATATATATATATATATATATATATATATATATATATATATATAATGTGTGTGTGTGTGTGTGTGTGTGTGTGTGTGTTCATCTGTGAGTGTTCAGAGATGTATTTCTTACATGGTTATTTAAATATACACATGTACATGCGGAAGACTATTTTTAGTTTTGCAATTGTTACTTGTTTATCCACATAGGCAAAATTTTGTCTAAAAATAAACGCACACATACACACACACACACACACACACACACACACACACACACACACACACACACATACAGAGACATGCACACATATGTATGTATGTATGTATGTATGTATGTATGTATGCGTGTGTGTATTTTTAGACATCAGTTTTTTACATGCTTACTTAAATATACACACATATCTATCTATTTATCTATCTATCTATCTATCAATCTATATATATATATATATATATATATATATATGAGAAAGTAGATTTGAAAGGGAATAAAGGACCTGGGTTCAATCCCAGGTCGTGTCATACCAAAGACTTTAAAAATGGTACTTGATACCTCCTTGCTTAACACTCAGCAATATAAGGTATGTATTAAGGGTAAAGTGGAGAAATCCAGGGAAAGGAGTAGCGCCCTCCCCGACACCTCGGTGTACTCGCTATTGAAAAGGGAGACTTCTGGTCGCCCTCGACTACGGTCACCAACTTTACTTACTTTAATATTAATCTGATGAGGAAGAAACGTGTATTAAATCTGTGAAAATACGAAAATATTGATGAGACCTTGTCAATTGATCTGCGAGGGGCAATGATAATTATAGATACAAATTCAATGAAATTGCTGTCACTTGATCTCTACCAAGATTCACAAAATTAAAAAAAAAAAAAATACGAACTAATAATTATAATAATAATAACAATAATAATAATAATCCGAAGGAATGTTTAAAATGCCCAAAAGGTAAAAACAGGATCGTTTTAAGGTGTATGACGACGGCAAATGAATATGAGAAAACGACAGAGAAGATTGGATGCGTGGTTTGTAAGAAGATGTAATTATTGTTTTAATTGCAAGCGTGCGTGCGTGCGTGTGTGTACACAAGAGAAGGGGCACTTGTGTATTCAAAGCGGAGGGGACTTGTGTATATGCTTGCTTTTGCATTGTGACACGTGTACCGTTTTTGAGGAATCTGTCGGTATCTATTTTCGTAGGAATTGATATGAAACAAAAACAACAACAACAAAAAAATTGGGTGTACGTCACAACTTTCCATGTAAATATTTTCATATTTTTATCGAAATCTTTTATCAGTAAAGATAATGTGATTCCCTCCTGATCTATCTATCTATCTATCTATCTATCTTGGTCTATTCATATCTATCCATATATCTCGGTCCATACATATCTATCTATCTAGCTATCTATCTATCATGATCTATTCATATCTATCTATATATCTCCGTCCATTCATATCAATCTATCTATCTATCATTCTATCTATCTATCTATCTATCTTGGCCTATTCACATCTATCTAAATATCTCGGTTCATACATATCTATCTATCTATCTATCGATCTCAGAATAATACCTTTGTGCATCTATCTTATGTTATTCCTAGCAATTAG
>CAUZXS010000974.1:7500-15000 GCA_963585895.1 Sepioteuthis lessoniana
GTTGGAAAAATTTGGAAAGAAAATGAGAAAAAAAAAAACAATTTTTAAAGTATACCAAATACAACTACGAGGGCCGAAGTTCTTATAAGCCGAAATATTGCAATAACTCAAATGCCCGAACGAAAAATGTGTGAAGTTATTAAAATATTTAAAGTTTGATGTTATTATCGTTTCTTGTAGAATAGGATCTGAGTTTTTTTTTTGTTTTTGTTTTTTTTTTGCACTACTACCAGAGAAAATTCCTACTTCAAAGCTATTTAAGAAGAAATAAGACTTAAAAATATCTCTGACGTATTTCTTAAAACAAACTTGATATAGAATAAGTTTTGGACAAATGTTACAAATTCAATCACTTTAGAATTTTAAAAAAAGAAAAGAGAAACAAAGAAACAACAAAACTGAAAATCACAAAAAAGAACACAAATATATTTGCATATGTATGTTTGCGAGCTTTATATATATATATATATATATCTATATATATATATATATATATATATATATATATATATATATATATATATATATATATATTCTATAATGTTATACAAGCGCGCACACACCGAATTGGTGTCATTAATACTATTTTTTTTTAACTGATACAATTTAAGCGACACTTTTTACATTATATATATATATATATATATATATATATATATCTCTAACGAATATATATGTATATATATATATATATATATATATATATATATTCTATAAAGAGAAAAATATAACATTTAACAATTTTTGTGAAAACAAAAAGGACAAATATCATTTGAAGAAGAAAAGAGTTACAAAAAGTAGAAAGAATCAAATGAACATATATATATATATATATATATATATATATATATATATATAAGAATTCTGCATTGTTTTCTTTATATATGTTTAAATATATCAATCAGGCATGCATTGAGCACGCCCTTTTAGATTATACTGTTTAAGACTTTCACGGATCTAATTGATATATATATATATATATATATATGACTAAATAAAGACAAGTTGAAAAAACCAGGTCTTCATTTATTTGTGTAGTGGTTAAGTATTGCTGGTAGGAGAAGGAAGTCATTCCTTTTAAGTCAATGATCACGGCCTTTTGGATTATTTTTGTTGTACGGACTTAATTGATACAGTATACTTATATATATATATATATATATATATATATTATATATATATATATATATATATATATATATATATAATCTTATCTGCTGTTATAAATTATATAATACAATATTATATAATACTGGGTAATATCATAGATGCTTAGTTAAGGTATGGCAATACTTAAATAAACAAAAAAAAAAGCATGTCTATTTAATATGTGTAATATTTTGATGCAGGGTCTCAACCTGATGTCGATCGGCTAACAACACCAGTAAAACAGAGCGTAGATTTTAACAGACTTTTGACATAGATTCCATCTACTGTTTATTTTTCTCATACATAGTTGATTGAGTAGATATCAGCATAAAAATTTCTGTTTATTTATGACAACCTGTTTCCCAGCTATGGGTTAAATAGTATCTTTGGTTTTTTTCATTTAGGATTGCTTTGGTTTGAAATAACCCATGAAGGTTGATATGTCATTAAACAAAGAAACCAAAGACTGTTAACACGCTCACACACATACATATACATCCGCACATAAAACTTTTTTCTTGTAGGTCCAAAGAGAGAATAAAAATATTCTAAATAAGTAGGTCCACGAAGAGATTTGTATTTTCCTAGAATTTATTTATCTATTTTGTTCTTATATACGTGTATGTTTCCAGCTTGTTGCTTTCGTCAGAGAGCATATATGGCACAAGGCCTTGTTAATGGGGTACTCAATGAGACTTGAACTCGCTTGTGTTTGCAGTTTGAATGATTTTCAGTTGGTTATGGGTTTTATGGAGGTCACTCCTCTCTTTTTCTTAGATTCTATTCACCTTAGTCTGCTTTACCCTTCATTGATATTGTGTGTGTGTGTGTGTGTGTGTGTGTTGAAGTGGATGTGGATTTCACTGACAGTTATTTTTCCACTGTGCTAATGTGTGTCTTGGAGATTTTTTCGTGTGTGTATTTATGGTAGTGTGGTCTGAAATTTACTGGTAACTATTTTTCATTAATAATTTTTGTCTGTCTGTGTGTGTGTGTGTGTGTATATATATATATATAATATATATATATATATATATATATATATATATATAATATAATGTTTCCAGCTTGATGCTTTCATCTATGGTACAAGGCCTTGTTAATTAGGTATATATAATTTAACATAATATAACGAATAGCAAGTGTCTTGATTGAATCATCTTATTAATTTTATTTAAAAATTTGCATTTTTCAAAAGATAAAAACAAATATGGCACGACTGTATATTTGCACGGAAAATACTCTGTGTGTGTGTGTGTGTGTGTGTGTGTGTGTGTGTGTGTGTGTGTACAACAATTTCTACTCATACACACACAAACATGTGTTCACATATAAGCGGTGATGTGTATATGGGCACATTTATATATTCGTCGATAAGATTCTCATACAAGAAAAAGAAAAAAACATATCGCAGAAAAAATATAATAAGAAAAGAATTAACAATAAACTGGCTTTCATATTTTAAAAAATATGGAAATATTGATTTTTCTACCCTCACACTCAACAACATGTGTGTGTGTGTGTATATATATATATATATATATATATATATATAGAACTGCCTTTATATTTAAAAAAAAAATTGAATTATGGAAATATTGATTTTTTTTTTTACCCTCATACTCAACAAATTATATATATATATATATATATATATATATATATAGATATTTAAAGATGGTTGTTGTTAGTCCAAAGTAAGAATAAGGGTATATTTTAAAATAGGAAGATCCACGAAGAGATTTGGTTTTTTTTAACTTATTTATACAAATATCTTCGTGGACCTTCCTATTTTAAAATATATATATATTCACAGGTACACACCCACACACAATATGTATAGTGTGTGTGTGTGTGTGGATAATGTTAAACAGTATTTGATTATTGTGCATACTCAATATGATATAAATCCGACAGCAAAGAACACACATATATATATATATATATATATATATATATGTGAGCGTATGTGTGTAGGGTTTTATAAAAGAACGTTTGTTTTCATAACATTGTTTTAAAATTCTTGACTTACCCTTATCGCCAATAAATATTCCTCGGCTATTCATTATAAAATGACTTTTACGTAATTGTTTAGAGAAGAGATTAAGAAAAGTCGATGGAAAGCAAAACTGTTGATCGCCAATGTGTAATCGAGTCTGCAATTGAAGTTAAAGCTGCTTTCTTCTTCCCAACCCAAGTCTCTCTTCTTCAGCAGACAAGCACACGTCTTTCATAATTCGCGAAGGATTACATTTTTTTTTCTTTTTTTCTGTTTTATTTTATTTTATTTTTATTTTTTTTTTTTGGCATTCGCCTTTGCAACTTAGGAATATATATTCTGATAATAATATTCTAAGCCTGTAAACTTCACCTTCTAAGAATGGAAATGATTTTATCTCATATAATTAAATAATGGAAAAAGAATTTCCTTTCTCTCTCTCTCTCTCTCTCTCTCTCTATCTATATATATATATATATATATAATATTAACAGAATGAAGTTCTATTAGTAATGAATGAAATATTACCATTAAACCCGTTGTAAGTGTTTGATTTATCCACTTATTTTATCCTCTTCCCAAATTAACCAAAATCTAACATTTCATATATATATATATATATAGTAGCGCCCTCCCATATACCTAGGTGTAGTAGCTATTGAAAAGGAGCCTTCGTGTTTCCTTCGACTACGGTCGGCCAACTTACTCCTGTATACCCATGTGTGCTTATTTACGAGTGTATATATATATATATATATATATATAAGAAAGAGGACACTTTGCATTGTGTTATGGTTAGCAAGCTAGGCAGACAATTACTAGTGAGTTCGAGTCTCCTGGAGAGCTCTGCACATCGATACTTGTGCCACATATAAGCTCTAACTTAGAAAAAACACTATACATAATATCTGTTATGCAATCAATAGAGATTAACGTATTGATAGATCGATATTTAATTGCTTCAAAATTTGCTAAGAAAAATAAAATAGAAAAAACTATATATAGCTGTGAAAAGACAAAGGTAGATAGATATGAATTTATATATATATATATATATATATATATATATATATATATATAGATTATATGATTCAAAAGCGCTCGTCAAACGATATACCGTGTATGTTGAGCTGTGGGAACCATAGAATGTTGCCCTCTTGGTGTGGACAAGAACTTTGTTAGAGTTTCTCATACACCCGAACACACGTGTGACATGCAACGATTTTTTTTGTTTTATTTAAACTTTTTAATGTATATGCAAAATCGATTTATTATGTTCATCGAGTATATATATATATATATATATATATATATATACAATTATGATTCATAACAGTTTAAAATTTACTTTGCAGCTAATCGCTCCTCGTGGCTGAATGGTTAGAGGCTTCGGCTTGGCGTTTGAGTCAACTGGGTTTCGATCCCAGCTACGGGAAGCTACTGTCTAGCCACACTGATGAGTTCCGATAGAACGAAACAGATCTGTCTGTGGATGACTATATATATATATATATATATATGTGTGTGTGAATGATTATAAATACATTCCTCTGTTTACAGTTTTATGCATAATGGTATAAATTATCTAGTTTTATATAATTATAATGAGATGACCACAGAGGGAAATATATATAGGAGAGTGTGTGTGTGTGTGTGCGCGCGCGCGTCTGTCTGCCAAATGTTTGGCGTATAACGTTCCGACAATTTTTTAAGTAGTTAGTGTCTGCATGCCACTCTCATAGCTGAGTTTTCAACTGAGGAAATAGGTGCGATAAGCTATTATTTTCATAGTCAATCAGATAGGATATATATATATATATATATATATATATATATATATATATATATGAGATGGAGATACATTTCTCTTTATGTAAATAAAATATAAATGATTAAATCTCGTTTTTAGATTCATATCTCTCTCTCTCTCTCTTTGTTTATCTCAGTCTGTTCCTATCTATCTATCTATCTATCTATCTATCTATCTTGGTTTGTTCCTATCTATCTATGTTGGTTTCTATCTATCTATCTATCTATCTATCTATCTCCAGTCATGCAGAGGCATAAACACACGGCTTAGCTTAATCAAATTGAATCTTTTTAAAATTAATTTGTTTATCTGCTTCAAATGATCTCGTTGATATTTTTGCTCATATTTTGATTTCCAACGGAACGTGTATTCGAAATTATTATTCTTCTTAGAATTCCTATTGACGTAACTCAAAAATATCGCGCCAAAGAGACAACAAAAAGGAACCACATTCCTAGAAAACAACTAATCCCTACCTTCCCTCATCCTATTGTCTTGAGTGAAGAAGAACTGGTAAAGGATTGTCAGGAACCGAATGTAAAGCCTAAAATATTATTATTATTATTATTATTATTATTATTATTATTATTATTATTATTATTATTATTATTATTATTAATAATAATAATAATAATAATAATAATAATGATAATGAAATTGCATTTTTCAAGAGATTAAAATTCGACTATTCTAACGAATGGTTTACGCACAAACCAGAATTTCCCCAGGAAAATGAGACCAATAAAATTCTTTGGGATTCTGAGATACAAACGGATCACTTAATCCAGGCTAAAAACCAAACCTAGGGCAAATTTAAAAAAAAAAAAAAAAAAAAAGAAAATTGATCTAATTATTTTTCTGTTTCGAAAAAAATTAAAGAAAGTGCAAAGATAGACATATACTTAGATCTTGCCTGAGAGCTTAAAAAGCAGTGGAAATGGAAACGGTGATACCAGTTGTTGCTGGTGCACTTGGAACGGTTCCCAAAGACTTGAAAAAGGGACTGAAGGAATTGGAAATCAGAAGAAGAATCAAGACAATGAAGACGACGGCACTGATAAAATTGGCTAGAATACTCAGAAGATTTCTCGAGCCAGGAGACTTCCTGTCACTGAAACAGCAATGAAAAGCCACCAATGGAAAACTCAGCCTATATGGCATGCAAAAATTACTGCATTATGCGGAACAGCTCTTCTCCAATCAATGTGAGTGAAAAATTAATTCCTAAAATAGGGTGAAAAAATATGAATCTATAGAATCACTGCCTTACTTTACCCAAGGGTTTGGTGATAAACCAAAAGAAAAGCTGAAAATATCATAATTATAAGGAAAATAGTATAAGACTAGACACGACTGGGTAGGAAAGGTGATCCACAAGGAATTGTGCCAGAAATTGAAATTTGCCCATACAAACAAGTGGTATATGCATAACTCTGAACCCATTTAGAAGAATGAGACGCAAAAACTCTGTTAGGATTTTCAGATACAAATGGATCTCCAAATCTCGGCGAGACGACCAGACCTAGTTATAGACGACAAAAAAAAAAAAAAAAAAAAGAAGAAAAACCTGCCGAATAGTGGACTTCGCCGTCCCGACAGTCGACTAAAAAACAAACCAACTGCGGAACATGAAAGTGACAGTGATACCAATTGTAATTGGTGCACTCGGAACAAACCCCCAAAGGTTTGATAAGGAGACTGAAAGAATTAAAAATCACCGGCCAAGTGGAGACCATCCAAACTAAAGCCTTATTAGAATTGACAAGAATACTGAGAAGAGTCCTGGAGACCTAAATAGACTTGCTGTCACACAGACTTCAGTTAAATACCATAAACTAACGCTGCTGTGGAAAACTCTAAAGGAATAATAATGATGATAATAATAATGATGATGATGAGGATAATAATGATGATGATGATAAATTGAAAGTCAATTCAACAATTTAGCATATAAACAAAACGGTATTTTCTCAGCCCATACACTCTGTTCAAAAGCTAACTTTGCTGATAATAAAGAAAGAAGCAAAGTTATATTGTTATGTCTGAATATCTTGGCTTCTGATTGATTAAAATAATTTTCCTTCTAGTATCGACAAATTTCAATTGATTTTAAATTCGATTTTTAAAATGAAGATAATGCTAAATCTATCAATATCTAATTGAGTGCAAAAGTGTGTTAGAACACCTACGTATATGGGAGTGAAATGAAGTCCAAGAGAAAACCATGTTGCTGACTGATTCTCAGCACAGCCAAAAAGGAATATATATATATATATATATATATATATATATATATATATATATATATATATATATATAAAATTTGATTTAATTTATTTTTGGTGAGTTTGAAAAAAAATCAAAAATGTTCTAAATGTATTAAAATGTGGAATACTACAGATCTTCTTGATTGGGGCACGTCTTTTTTCGGCACAGCTGGTATTTATTCGTCTTATAGACACACACACACACACACACACACACACTCTCACGAATTTTAAAATCTTCTCTTGGTTCCTTTACCGATCTGCTTTAAGAAGGG
>CAUZXS010000974.1:25000-35000 GCA_963585895.1 Sepioteuthis lessoniana
ATATATACCTACGAAGTCAGAAAAAAATTATCAAGTTTTCACCAAAATAGATCATCAGGACAATTCTGACTAGAGGAGGGTTGGACCAAACTACATTTTATTGATTAAAAAACCACTAAGAAGAATGAAAATAGTGTGTGTATATATATATATATATATATACGCACACATGTATATATAACAAAATAACTAAATAAATGAATAAATAAATACACACACACACACACATGTATATGTATGAATGCATGAATGACTAAAGGTAATGAATAAGATGAAATAAATTGTGACTTATCTACTAAGAAAACAACTTTTTGTGACGCAAAGCATTAAGTATTTCCGACCTTTACGTAATTCGTTGAGATTATTGTAAGAATCGATAAGTTTCTTCTCCAATACATGAATTGCAAATATAATTATATATATAATCATTATCAGCAACAAGATGTTGGTTAATAGTTGTCAGTAGTTGTGGATATGAGTGACGGCAGATTAGAGGGCAGTGAAGGCAAACTTTGGGCAGCACCACGTTGCCTGTATATCAAACACAACCGGCTGCTCAAGTTTTCAAACTTTTTCATTTGTTGAACATTCTCTACAATGATGACATCCATCATATTGCAGAGTGCAGAAATTCATAGTTTTGAAAGATTCTATCAAAACATTTCGACTCATTGGCAGCAACATCTACACACACCCTCACTCTCTCTCTCTCTTTCTCTCTCTCTCTTTCTCTCTCTCAGATATATATCATTACGGAATGATTTTTCTTTCATTAATCATTTTCGTTAATTATATCATATCATTCGGTTTGGTTGGGCTTAGAACTGTTCGGCTATTAGTGCAGGTGTTCACGCTCGCGCGCGGAGGATGTGACAATCACAAATGTCATGATAAAACCCCAGATAGTAAATGGGACTGGGGGTGTAAATGACGTCATACCCGGAAGCGATGGGCTGAGAATTTTGGTGATTTTTGAAAAAAGCAGTTAGTTGAGATTTGACTCTGGGCCGGGCAGTCCAGTTGGGGGTTGACTGAAGAACGATGTAGAAACAGTCAGCATAGTAAAAATTGTGTCTCTCTCTCCTCGTGTCGAAAAACTAAACTCAAGAAGTAAATAAACGTTTCGTACCTGAACTAAAGAGAGTCTTCAGTGTTTTGGAATTTCTATGGAAATTTACAAAGCTTTTTTTTTTTTTTTTTTTTTTTTGCTTAAATGTGGCTCAAGGCCATATGAAAGGGGCACCCAATTTTGGAATTTCTATGCATATGAATATTTTACATATTCATATTTTGGCCGGATCTCTTATATATATATATATATATAAGTAAAGTTGGCTACCTTCGTCGATGGTGACCAAAAGGCTCCCTTTTCGATAACTACTACATTGTGGTGTAGCGGGGGCGATACTCCTTTCCCTGGATTGCTCTGCTCCACTTTATCCTTGATCCATACCTTATAATGCTGAGTGTTAAGCAAGGAGGCATCTAGTACCATTTTTTGAGTCTTTGATATGACTCAACGTGGGATTGAACGCCGGTGTCCTGGACCATTGGCGAACACTATACTTATTCCATCTTAAAGTGTTTGAAACCATTCATATTTTGACCCATAAACCGTCCCTCTGTAAGCAAAGGAAATGTTTATTGGAACTTAATTTGATTACAATTTAACATTCTCCTTCCCGTCATATTATTTTCTAACATTACAGAGTCTGTTTCCTCTCTTTTGTCTTAATCGTCGTCCTAGTTTAACTGTGACTAGGTAGGACCGAAACCGGTTAGTTGTTCATTTTTATTTTTTAACATGAATAAATTTGGTCTTTTTGTTAGTTTAACTAAATTTTGTACCCCCCATAGAATATATATATATATATATATATATATGTACACAATAACCTACAGCCTAATAAAGATATTTTCTCATTAATAATATATATATATATATCGTTTGACACAACTTTCCTTAGTCAGATTTTTTCCTGGTGATCCAGAAGGTGAAACCTAGGTAGATTAGTTTTACTACTTATATGATCATCGGTTGATAAGTACGATTTTAATCAATTTTTAACAAAACCAAAAAAAAAAAAAAAAAAAAAGAATTGCATAGTTTCTAATGGAACAGTGTAAAATTGTTATGAATATTATTAGACACTATTTCATACTAATCTTTCCAGAACGAAAAAAAATCAACCAAAATTGGTATCAAAACACCTAAAATTAGTTGAGAAATTTATTAGTCTCACCAACACAGTAATTATGGAACATTTTTGTTATGACAACACACAAATTCTTATAAAACTAGAAAAACTAATTCAGATTTCTGTCTAAATTTTTGCGCTTCTGAGGCCCACACCAATCTGAGAGGTGTATGACAAATCTTTAGTCTGGGTGAGATATAGAATTCTTTAACGACCTTCGAGTGTGTATATATATATATATATATAATGTGTGTGTGTGTGTATATAGTCATCCACAGACAGATCTGTTTCGTTCTGTCAGAACTCATCAGTGTGGCTAGACATATTAGCTTCCCCTAACTGGGATCGAAACCCGGTTGACTCAAACGTCAATCCAAGCTTCTAACCCTTCAGCCACGAGTAAATTTTAAACGGTTATGAATCACAATTACAATTGTTTACATACATCCGTTTAACGGCTACCGAGACCTCAATTCATATATGAAGAGACTTGCAATAAACGCTAATGGCAACACAATTACTTCGTTCGCTAGAGAACTCAACCCTACGGGGATAGGGGAGAGTATATATCTCAAGGGTAAAGTGGAGCTACCCAGGTAAAGGAGTAGCGCACTCCCCTACACCTTGGTGTAGTAGCTATTGAAAAGGGAGCCTTCTGGTCGCTCTCGACTAATGTCGCCAACTTTACTTACTATATATATATAGTAAGTAAAGAAGGCTCCCTTTTCAATAGCTACTACACCAAGGTGATACATACCTTATATTGCTGAGTGTTAAGCAAGGAGGTATCAAGTACCATTTTTAAAGTCTTTGGTAAGACACGATCTGGGATTGAATCAAGGTCTTCTGGACCATTGGTGAACACTCAACCCACGAGAGAGAGAGAGACCCTAACCCGATCATTCTACTCTCATTCAACAAGGTGCACTTTTCTGTGGGGTTTTTTTTGTTTAATGGCATATCAACATTTGTAGGTTATTTAATGCCAAAGCTATTCTCCTCGAAGAACAGTAGTGGTACTATTTATCCCATAGCTGGGAGGATAATGGGGTTCATACCTTTCCCAAGGGTATTTGTCTGAAAGTGAACGTAATACTTCGACTAGAGTACGAACTCGCTTACTACGATTCCGCAGTCCATCGCTTTAACCATTACACCACGAGGACACTCCCTGGACTTTTCTCTACTGGCTTTATATTAAAATATATATGGTGCTCGTGTTTATATTATTGTTCTAATTATCAAAATTATCATTTAAATTTTTTATTGCGATCATTTCTTTGCATTTTTTTTTTTATTTTTATTTTTTTTTTTTTTTCATTGTTTTCAGTAAATCTTACAGAATGAAATTGCTGTTCCCCACTTCAACGCATTTATTTTCACCCAGAGCAGATTTATTTTAACGGCATGTCAACCCGTCTGGAGTTATTTCATGCATAACGAAGTTGTGTTCATTGCAGTTTTTGTGCATTTTTTCTAAAGATTTTTTGCATACAGATGTAGGATATTAAGTATTCACATTTAAATGAAATAATATGCATACGGCTTTAGAGTTTTAAGTATTTTTATCTAACACTTACAATTATACGGTTTCAAGCAATTATTTCTATTAAATATTAGACATTTGTTTACTCACTGTCATATGATTTCAAAAAAGTAATAATGATAATCCTTAATCTACAATTATATAGATTAATTTAGTCAGCCAAGTCGGTTGGGGCTAAAGAATACACAGACTGCATCTCTGTAGAAGGGTAAGACCCCCCACCTCAATGAATGTCCTGGTATGACATTAAACAATCTGATGGTGAAGCTTAAGTTATGCTGGAGGTTTGAGGAATGCGGAGAACCCCTTCATTGCCATCGCTTCCTGATCCACTCAAGCCTGGACTGCAAGCACCTGATAGAGTCCAATCAATGGGTCAAATAGAATTGCTTGATATTTAAACTGAGTGCAAACAAATGAATTTTCAATTGTTTGAAATAGAACAGTTTGATTATTTAACTGTGTGCAAATAAATAACTGATATTTAATTGAATTGTTTTTGATACATGGCAGTGCTTGAAACCATTTAACACTGCTGACTTAAATTGTTATAAATTGAACTGTTTAATGTTTTAACTATGTAGCTATAAAATGTGTTTACAAATCATGTATTTAATAAATATATAAAAATAGTATTGGGCATTAAATAACCAGCAATGTTTAATATGCCATAAAACTTAACCAATCCATTATTTAGTTAGATGGTATCAAGTATTCTTCTAGAATACAAATACTTTTCAAGCAGATCTATTTGACTCATAGATAGGACCCTAAATGTATTTTGGCTCTAAATCTGAGTAGACCTGGAAGTTATGAAAATGATAGGATTCTTGAAACTTCCCAGAGCTGGAGACTCACCATCAGTTGCAATTTAGTGTCATACCCGGGACGCCCATTTTTTGGGTGCTTTATCCATTTACTCAGTATTCTTTCAGCGTAGTCTAAGCCCCACTAAAAAATAAAAGAATTGTCCTTCTCCTATACTGGGAGCTAATCAAGACAGTTTGCCATATTTTACTCATAGCTGGTGTAGTTAAATAAAGGGTGGATTTATGCCTTTCCAACTGATACCAGAATACTTAAACCAGTTTTAATCGTAACAGACTGCAGTATATAAAATAGAAATTGCGAGACGAGTTCAATTTCTGACTGAAGTAGTGCGGTTTCACTTAACGCTAATGAGATTAAGAAAGCTGTTAATCCATCGATCCAAGTAAGTCCGCTTACCGTAGTACTGGTATCATGTGATCTAGTACATCCTGTCGCAATTTACACGTTGAGGAGACTGACACCGTCAGAGAACACCCACTGCCCAGAGAAAGACCTTCAAAAACCCAACCGTGAAATCAAAGGGACAGCAAGTCTTCTTTCTTCTCTATTATTATAATAGTGTCAAAATCGCGGAACAGAGGTGTGTACTGGCTCAACTTTTACTGAAAAAAATCTAATGATTTTCTTAAGTGACAGCAAGTCACAGCAATACTTCAGAATCTTCCTCAGTATTTTAACTGATTTTTGTAATTCGCTCATCTGGTTTGATTTAGTTTCTGTGTTTAAAGGTATATCAACCGTCTTGGGTTATTTAATGCCAAAGTCATCTTTGTAGAAGAGCAGTGGTATTATCTAATCCATAGCTGAAGGGGGTATAGTGTCTATACCTTTCTCAAGGGTATCCGAAAGTGAACGTAATAGGGCAACTGGAGTTTTTACTCGCTTACTTTCGAAGCCGCGGTTGAACACTTTACCCATTATACCACGGGTACTACCCCCTTTTTCATTTGAAGAGTTTCATTAATTTTCCGGCTATGCTTTTCCCTTTCCACTTCCAAAAGTTTGTTTGGAAAATGTTTTGGGAACCCATTGATGCGTACCAAAATGTCAATGATGAATTGGCTTATTTTAACGGCATATCAAACCATCTACGGTTATTGAATGCCTACAGGCTAGGAAACTGCTATCACTGTACTGTTATATTTACATTTTTTTCTGTTATTTCCAAAGGGTTTTCTCTTTTTTTTTTTTTTGTTTACAGCAAACTTGATATCCTAATTGATTGTAACATAATTTTTCAGTTAATTTCTTTATTTGTTGAATTTTATAAAAGTCAGTGAGAATATTTATTAGTATCACACCTCAAGAGTTTTTTACACCATCCCTTTCTGGCTGTCTTTCATTGAAGTTTGAGTGACAGCAAGTCACCTTAGGTCTCCAGGTCCCTTCTAAATACCCTGGTTGATTTTAAACAATGCTGTGGTCTTGAGTCTTCTTCTAATCTCACAATTCTCTTCCGCAGAATTTAGGAGGGTCTCTCCATCAAAAATTAGTATCGCAATCTTTTTCGTGTTCCACAGCTTTTTCAACTCTCTGGCAAGATCCAAGTACAGGGCGTCTCAATATACATGGGAGCCCCTGTGACTGCCCTTAACTCTACTAATAATTATTTTTAGTATTCTTTTTTGTTTCAGATTTGAAAATAGTGTATTTTAACAACTATCAATCTTTGATTACAATGCCTTGGACAAGAGAGTAAAAATATTTTGTGTCACAACTTATTTGGAGACAAAATCATTCAAAACTATGCAAGCAAAATTTCGCCGGAAGTTAAACTTTAAAATTTTCACCGGAAGAGCCATATTTTTCGTTGGGTACATAAAATTGAAACCTCAGGATCATTAAACAAAATCCACAAGAAGTCAGAAAATCCCAGATTTGACAGAAAGTTTACTGCAAGATTTCCTGACAATGTGGATGCGGTGAGAGATTCTGTCGAAAGGAATCGAAAAAAAACCTTCCGAAGGTGTTCCTAAGAACTTGGTCTTTCACGGGAACTGTAGGATAAAGTCAGTTAATAATGCCTTTGTCTTCAGGTCTGATCTTTCTGAAATGAAGACTCAGATGAAATACGAATTTCATATTAAAAGGCTTCATCTATTTTCAGACATCCTGTAATTACCCATCTTTTGCTTGCTTTCATTTTCTCTTTGTGGTGTACCGGAACCACAAAATCCACTAAATACCCTGTTCTTTTCTTGTTAGTGTTATGGCCCTGGAAGGGGTCACCAAGAGAACAGAACACCACGGTTATAGTATAGGTATATATCTACAAGAACAAACGACGGTAAGCTAGTTCGCATGACCGCACGGGAGCGAGGTTAGCGTCCGGATCTAGACTGACTTTGCTGCGTCTTCTGGTATTATGGAGAGTGGTTGAGTCCCTTAGTAGGTGATTCCGCCACAACAGTTGATTACCACTTGGTCTATTCTTCCGGCCAGATTGAGTCATCTGTTCGTGTTTCTAAGTCACAGAGAGTTTGATTCCATCTCGTTTTTCAGGATTGATTCAGGTTTGCATATGTACTGCTTTAAGTATAGTCGAATCTTACTCTTTTGCACAATTTCCAGTCGAACACCTTTTCCACCCAGTCATGTCTACTTTTATTTTCTCTTGGTGCCCGTTCATTGCATTGGTTTATTATATGATTAAATACAAGATTAGTGTTTTTATGTACAAAGCTAGACAAACCAGACACGCAGGACACTGCTGGAGAAGCAGAGACGAGCTCATAAGTGATGTACTCCAATGGAACCCCACATATGGCCGAGTAAAAGCAGGACAACCAGCTAGAACATACCTACAGTAGCTATGTGAGGATACGGGATGAAGACCTGCCAGAGGCGACGAACGATAGGGAAAAGTGGCGAGAGAGGGTCAGGGATATCCGTGCTAGCGGCACGACATGATGATGATGTACAAAGCTAGCTTAGTCTGGCACACAGGTCTAAGTGCTACTTATCAACTAGTCACCTATAATTACTGAGCAGATTTATCTTTGCTTAACTGACTTGGAGGGAACTGGTACTTTCTGTGTAAATGTCAGCAAGATTAATGTTACCAGATTAGATTCTATGACAGGTATACTTCGGGTTGCGTCATTCCGAGTTACGTAGTTTTCGATTATACGTTTTTCGTTAAAAAAATATATGGTAAAATAAAAATCAAGTTAAAGTCATTTCGTTCAGCTTTACGTCTGTCTGACACGAATGTTGAAGTCGTAAAATAACTAGAAAAGCGTTAAAAGCACATAAAATCATGTTACTGTACAATAAGTAAAAATAACTATATAAATCATGACGGTCCTCAGCTGTCTACGTCTACGCTGTAAATTAATAAGCAATGTAAATTATGGTAAATTTAACACAAATAGTTCATTTTCTACAATCTATAATATAAATAATTTTGATAAATCTATTTGTTATTTAACCTTACAAAATTATTTTATTTCATTATGTCTTCAAGCAAGTCTTATTCACAAATAAAGAGCGATGTACTGTAAAGATCGCCAAATTGTAAACATCTACATTTACAAGTATGTAAGTACATGTATTCGTAAATTTAGATTACTCTTTTTCTGTACTGAATTAAAAACTGAAATTTATTTGTTTGTAAACTTAAAATAGATTCTGATTGACCATATATTATTAAAAAAATGCATTTATAAATAAAATGTAGAACTGGGAATAGTTATTTGTGGTTTAGCCTAATGACCTGTAAATTCAGAGATCAGTAAATTCGATTTAAGTCCTTTTTCTGAAACGAATTACCGATGTAAGGTGAGAAATACCAGTAAAGCTATTTACTTATTCTTCAACGTATTATCATTTTTTTAAATCCATGGTTAACCGGCTCATTAGCCTTGGGAGTAGAGTGTTCGCCAATGGTCCGGGGGCCCTGGGTTCAATCCCAGGTCACGACATACAAAAAACTTTAAAATTTGTACTTGATACCTCCTTGCTTAACACTCAGCAATATACGGTACATATCAAGGGTAAAGTGGAGCAATCCCGGGAAAGGAGTAGAACCCTCTCCTACACTTAGGTGTAGTAGCAATTGAAAAGGGAGCCTTCTGGTCGCCCTCAACTACGGTCGCCAACTTACTTTATCGATGGTGGTGGGGGTATTTGGGTCTTAAAATTTTTGTCTATTCAAGTGTTAATTACATTGATTATTTTCTACTGAACTGTATTCATTAGTCCCATCTATTCAAAAGTTTCCAGTCATGCTATTTTTACCGACTTGCTGAATCTTCTTCACATCAGCGATTTCTTTCATTCCAACTCCTTTCTTTGGTCCAGGGTTAATAAGGGTATTACTCAAGCTCATTGATTGGGTTTAATGGCACGTCAACCTATCTAAGATTATTTTATGCCTAGATGTAAGAGAGTTGCGTTCACTGTATCTTATTATTCCAACTTTTTGTGCTGTCCTGTTGGCTGGGGCTGTAGAATACACCGATTGCTTCTCTACAGAGAGATAAGACTCTCCCAATCTGATGGTGAGTCTTCAGTAATACTGGAACTTAGGGGAATGCGGAGTACCCCTTGCATTCATTCCCAGGACAGCACAAACACGGAGTGGTAGCATCTGATAGGGTCCTATATAGGGGTAAAATAGAACTAAACTATATACTTATGCTAAACTGAATTGTTTGAAATTGAACTGTTTTGACATTTAACTGTGTGTAAAATAAAAACTATACTGATACTAAACTGATTTGTTTGAAATTCAATTCGGCTTTAAATGACCCGAAAAGGGTTGATACGCTGTAAAACAAAACAACCACCCAACAAATCTTTTTGTCCAGTTTTTTTTAGAAGACGGTCTTATCAAATACTAGTAATTTTTTAAATAGATCTATTTGACCTGTAGGTAGGAGCCAAGTAGGCCCTACCACTCCAGGTAAGAGTGGGACTGGGAGTAATGTCAATGCTACTCTGTCTTTGTATATCTGGTTTGTTGTCACTTTGAAATACACTTTTTTATGACCATATCCTTCATTTTTCATTGAGTAACCTCTTACTTAGAGTAGCTAATTGTCTTTTCCTAACTTAACCTTGAGTGTATATATATATATATATATATATATATATATATATATATGCAAGATCAAGATTACTCAAAGAATGCTGTGTGTGTGATATATATATATATATATATATATATATATAAGATACCTACAGAGTCAGAAATAATTTACCTAGGTTTCACCTAACCTGATCATCAGGAGAATTCAGGTAATATATATAAGAAAAGGTTCTATGTCTCATCCAGAAAGAAGATCATACCAGAAGATTTTTGTTGCAGTAACACACTACCATTTATTGCGATCAGAAAAATCTGAATCATTTTTTCTAGCGTTTTTTTTTTTTGTTTTTGTTTTTTTGAAGGAATTTGTAGTGTATTGTGACTACAAACATT
>CAUZXS010000974.1:40000-47500 GCA_963585895.1 Sepioteuthis lessoniana
AAATTATTATCGATGAAAGAAATAATGACAATAGGTAATATTTAGAAGGAAAAAGAAAAAAAATTATGGTTCTAATAGCAGAGAAGATGCTGACGAAGAGTTTAATTAAGAAGGTGAGGTAGACAAAAATAAAGAAGGGGCAAAGAGAAAAAGAAGAAATGAGCGAGAAGGTGGAAGAAAAGGAAATAAAGAGACAGTGAAATAGAGAAATAGAAGTGAAGGAAAAAGATAAAAAGTAAGAGAGACTGAGAAAAAATAATAGAACAAGAAGGAATAGGTGGGACAGCTAAGAAAATATGACAGAAAGAATAAAATGAAGAAAAGAGAGAAAGATGGCGGAATGGATAAAAGAAAGATGGCCGAGTGGATGAAAGAAAGAAGAGCAAAGGGACATCGATGAAATACAAGGAGAAAAAGCGACGGAGGAGGAAGATAAAAAGCGACAAAGTGAAGTCTGAATAAATGAGGAGATGAAAGACAACTGTGGTAGAAAAGTGAAAATGATAGAAAAAAAGAAAGAGAGAAGAAAAAGAAAGAGGGAAATGATAGTTCAGTGATTAAGTTCGTAAAGAAGAAGAAAAATAAAAGGAAGAAATGAAATGAGAAAAGTTCTTTTGGTTTGGTTTGGATTCTTTGTTTAATGGCATATCAACTCTTTGTAGGTTATTTAATGCCAAAGCCATTCTCCTAGAAGAAAAGTAGTGGAACTATTTAACCCATAGCTGTGAGGATAAGGGGGTTCATACCTTTCCCAAGGGTATTAGTCTGAAAGTGATTGTGACATATCAAGGTTTGGTTTGGTTTGGATTCTTTGTTTAATGGCATATCAACTCTTTTTAGGTTATTTAATGCCAAAGCCATTCTCCTAGAAGAAAAGTAGTGGAACTATTTAACCCATAGCTGGGAGGATAAGGGGGTTCATACCTTTCCCAAGGGTATTAGTCTGAAAGTGATTGTGACATATCAAGGTTTGGTTTGGTTTCTTTGTTTAATGGCATATCAACTCTTTTTAGGTTATTTAATGCCAAAGCCATTCTCCTAGAAGAAAAGTAGTGGAACTATTTAACCCATAGCTGGGAGGATAAGGGGGTTCATACCTTTCCCAAGGGTATTAGTCTGAAAGTGATTGTGACATATCAAGGTTTGGTTTGGTTTCTTTGTTTAATGGCATATCAACTCTTTTTAGGTTATTTAATGCCAAAGCCATTCTCCTAGAAGAAAAGTAGTGGAACTATTTAACCCATAGCTGGGAGGATAAGGGGGTTCATACCTTTCCCAAGGGTATTAGTCTGAAAGTGATTGTGACATATCAAGGTTTGGTTTGGTTTGGATTCTTTGTTTAATGGCATATCAACTCTTTTTAGGTTATTTAATGCCAAAGCCATTCTCCTAGAAGAACAGTAGTGGAACTATTTAACCCATAGCTGGGAGGATAAGGGGGTTCATACCTTTCCCAAGGGTATTAGTCTGAAAGTGATTGTGACATATCAAGGTTTGGTTTGGTTTCTTTGTTTAATGGCATATCAACTCTTTTTAGGTTATTTAATGCCAAAGCCATTCTCCTAGAAGAAAAGTAGTGGAACTATTTAAACCATAGCTGGGAGGATAAGGGGGTTCATACCTTTCCCAAGGGTATTTGCCCGAAAGTGAACGTAATAGCGCGACTTGAGTACGAACTCGCGTACTACGATTCCGCAGTCCATCGCTTTAACCATTACACCACGAGGGCACCCCCAAAAGATCTTTTGTAACGGGTGAGAAAAAAAACTAAGGAAAAAGTATGTATAGAATTTTAGAAGAAAATCTAAGAGTTTTTCCTTCTTAATCACTATTTTACAGAAAAAAACAATCACAAAAATACAAACAAAAACAAGAAAAAAAAGGATGAATGACATGATATGAAGCAATAGATAAAGAAATCTATGAAAATAGTAGAAGTAAATAAAAAGAAAAATGGAAAAATTAGAAGAGAAAGTGATAAAAGGATTGAGAAGAAGAAAAAAAAGTGGAAGAGAAGAAGAATCTTAAGAAATCCAAGAGATAAAATTTGGTGGGTTGGTTGTTTGGGTTTCATGGTACATCAACCTTTCTAGGTTATTTAATGCCAAATCCCTTTTTATACAAATGATCAGTCCTATTTAAAACAAACCGGTTTAGAGTTAAATCCAGTTTCAATTTCAAAAACAGTTCCATTTCAAACAATTCAGTTTAGCATACAAAAACAGTTTCATTTCAAACAATTCAGTTTAGCATACAAAAACAGTTCCATTTCAAACAATTCAGTTTACCATAAATAAGTACACAGTTTAATTGTCAAAAATATTTCTATTTCAAGCTATTCAGTTTAGTCAAAGAGTTTTAATTCAAACAATTCAGTTTAGTATAAGTATAGTTTTTGTCTACACACTGTTAAATGTCAAAACATTTCTATTTCAAACAATTCTGTATAGCACTAGTATGCAGTTTAGATGCCAAAACAGTTTTATTTCAAGTTTATTTCATTTATCTTAAGTACGCATTTTAGTTCTGTTTGACCCATAGATAGAACCCTATCAGGTGCTACTACTCAAAGCCAGTGGACCTGGGAGTGATGACAATGAAGAGGTGCTTACTGGAATCTCATCATCAGATTATTTATTGTCATATCCGGGACACTCGTTTGAGAAGGGGATCTTACCTCTCAGCAGATGCAGTATTCTACATCCCCAGCTGACTGGGCAAAGATAAGATAAAGAAAAATGAAAGAGGAAAAACAATAGAATTCGAGAAGAAAGCGTAAAATAGAAATAAAAAAAGACACCTGTAAAGAACAATAACGTGAAATATAAGAGCAAAAAGATTTTTAAAAAAAACAAACGAGAAAATGATATGAAATAACAGATGAAGAAAACTCCGAAAATAGTTAAAAAAAAAAAAAGTCCAAAGTGAAACATTCGAAGAGAAAGTGATTAAAAAAAATTAGCCATAATAATTTAGTTGTTGGTTGGGTTTTATGGCATATCAATCTTTGTAGGTTACTTAATGCCAAATCCATTTTTCTACAAATAAACAGTCCTCTTTCAAAGAATTCAGTTTAGTATTAGTACGCAGTTTACGTGTCAAAATAGTTCTATTTCAAGCAGTTCAGTTTAGCATAAGTACACATTTTAGTTCTATTTGACTCATTGGTAGGACCCTATCAGGTGCTACCACTCCAGGCCAGAGTGCACTTGAGAGCCATGTCAATGAAGAGGTACTCCGCATTCCCCAAAGCTCCAGCATTACTGGAACTTCCTATCAGATATAGTCTCATATCTGGGACACTCGTTTTGGTGTGTGTGGGTGGGTCTTCCTCCTCTGTAGAGATACAGTCGTCGTATTCTACAGACCCAGCCGACTGGGCAAGCAATAATAAGTAAGGTCAAAGAGAAAAAAAAACAGCCTTAGTAAAATAGATAAAATTAAGAAAAAGAAGACAAATCAGGAATAAATGCAAGCGCTACTGATAAAATAGAACTGTTATCTGTTAAATACATTCGCGGGTTTATTCAATACGTCTGTGGATTATTTCTCGAGGAATATCGTTAGTATCGAGATGTCCAGGACACTTGTTGGGGGAGTTGTACCTCTCTTCAAAGATGCAGTCGGTGTATTCTACAGCCACAGCCAGCTGGGCCACACTGTGAGTGTGCGTGCATATATATATATATAGAGAGAGAGAGAGAGAGATTGATCGATAGATTAATAGATTACTTGTTAACCATAACGGTGAAACAAGCTTCTCGTGAAAATGAAGTGTTGTTTAGATTTGGTACCGGACCGAACGTACGAGGCACCAAGTGAGAATCGAAGTCTTGGGTAATTGTTTGCTAGACTAACTTATTAGTCACTCAAGACGTCTACAATCTAAGTGCTGTGTTGCTGGTACTCTTGCAAAGGTTGGTTTGGTTTGGTTTCTTTGATTAATAGCATATCAACCTTTGAAGGTTATTTAATGCCAAAGCCATTCCCCTAGAAGAACAGTATTGGTACTATTTAACCCATACCTGGGAGGATAAGGGGGTTCATACCTTTCCCAAGGGTATTTGCCCGAAAGTGAACGTAATAGCGCGACTGGAATACGAACTCACTTATTACGATTCCGCAGTCCATCGCTTTAACCATTACACCACGAGGACACCCCCTCTTGCAAAGGTGTCGAATGAACAAGGAGATGAGCTTTTGCCACTTGATCCGGTAATTAAAGAAATCGATGAAAGAAATTTTATGAATTTTTTTTAAAAAGTGGTTCCTTTTTTTTTTTTTTTTTTTTTTTTTTTTTTTTTTAGATGTTAGTTCTTTTTGGTTTCGATCTCGTAAACAGAAAGATGTGATGTTTTTTAATCGATGGAGGAAAAATTCCTTATAATATAAAACATAGAACACCTCTTGATTTTGATAATGGATTTTTCACTTAAATCCCAAAATATACGTCAGTTCCCTTTCCATCCAAATCTCAACTCCCGACATTTTTAAAAGATAAGTAACTCTTTCGCACGTGACTGTAAACAGCTAATGAAATAAATGTTCATGTTTTTTTGATTGTGGGAGCTTCCGGGAATTGAACTCTGACCTGACATCTGTCAATTAATCCTTCAAAATTGCTCGTCACATCCTGTTGTTTGGAAGAGTTTGGGGAAAAGTTATTACATAAGTTCAGTCTAACCTTTTTTTTTAAGGGCGCAAGTATGGTGTACCCAGTGAGAATCGAATTCATTATTCAGTAGTTATTTATTCAGCTTATCTTATCACAAAGCCTGAATTATGGGGCACACAGTGAGAATCGAACTTACTATGGACGATTTGCTTGCTTAGCTCCTTAAACATTACGACTCGATGATACGTCATCTTAAGACCTGGACACAATTCTCTCTCTCTCTCTCTCTCTCTCAAAATAGACCATACGGATGCATTTGTTTTATATCCTCCATTTCATATCCCCCGCCAGCTGAGTGAGACGATTAGCAAGCTAAATCTCCTGAGCCGAAGATAGTGAGTTCGATCCATGACAGGTATTTCTGTATTGTACAAAGCCAATACTCGTAATTTACGTTTGTTATTTTTTTTTTTTTTCCATTTTAACGCACCACTTTGTAAAATGATTACCCACTTTCTTGTTTAATTGACCCCTAAGATTAATAATTTCAAACAATTATCCATCCCCTCCTTTCTTTTTTTTTTTTTTTTCTTATTCGTGTCACATGTTAAGCTATTAGTCAATATACAAATGAAGGTCGGTGCTTTCCCGTCTTGACTAGGTCGCAAGCGAGATCTTTGTCGCGAGCACACGCTCACACGTGTGAGATCCCCTTACTCTGAATCTCCCTCTCTCTTTCTCTCTCTCCTCCTTAAACCCCGACCTCAACTCCGCCGTCTGTCAGTCATACTTTTTATCTCCTGATTCTCTAACCTCCTCTCCGTTTTAACTCCTCCACCCTCAACGACAATTTGTAGTATTGCATAAACATTATCCGACCCTAAGAAGAAAAAAATCTGCAAAGTTGATTGTTGGGGGTGATTGTAGTGATGGTGTTTAGGGATGAGAAGGTAAGGATTCCAAAGTGGGGATGAAGAGAGAGAGAGAGAATTAGGGAGAAATATATTCTCTTTCTCTTTTTCTCTACTTATTTTGGCTACCACTTCCCTCCTACTCTATCTATTATATCTTAACCACCTCTCTCTAGTTTATCAGCTTTCCTCTTCCCTTTCACAGCTTTACTCTCCCTCAGACTGCTTCCTTTTTATCGTTTCCCCCAACACGCGGCTACCGTCTTTTCAGTTCTCAAACACCAACCCTGGTGCTTGTTTAGCATATCGTCGGTGTTTTCTCCGTATTAAGGGAAAACGTTTGTTAAAGTGTCCAGCGTTAATTTCATTATTGTGTGAGAGCTTGGTCTAGAAGTTTCCGAGGTTGTTTCTTTTTTGGGGTTGCTGTCACAAACATTTTTCTTTACTTACTGTGATTTCTTTCTTTCTTTCTTTCTTTCTTTCTTTCTTTTTCTACATTGTTATTTATATTATCTTTACGGATTTCTTTTTCTTTTCTTTCAAATTTTACTGTTATTTTCTTTCTTTCTTTCTTTTTTTTTCTTCCTTTTTGACCATTTTTACTCTCTTTCTTCCATCTTTTTTTCTTTCTACGCGTTTTGTTCTTTCAGTTTGATCATTTTTTCATTGATTTTTTTTTTTTTCCGTTATTTTTTCTTTCTTTCATTGACTAAAATTTTCTTCTCTCTCATTTTTTTTCGTCATTCATTCATTTTTCTTCCTTGATCAATTAATCACTTTTGATTTGTTTTCATTTTATCGCACTAGAAATCTTTTCAATTTTCTCAACTTTTATAATTTTTTTCTCGGTTTCATAATTTAAAAAGTGTTTATTACCATACTCTTTCTTTGACTCTGTCACTTATATTTCCTCAATATTTTTCTTCATCTTTCTTCCCTTTTTTTCTTCTTTCAACCATTTGCTATCCTTCAGTTTGCTTTCTCATTAAATCTAGACTTTTTTCCCTTACTTTTTCTTCTTCTTTTTATTTCCATCTTTTATTAATTTAAAAGCTCATTTATTTTTGTCGATCTTTTTCTTTGGTTTCTTTTGTTTAATGGCATATCAACCTTTGTAGGTTATTTAATGTCAAAGCCATTCTCCTTGAAGAACAGTAGTGGTACTATTTAACCCATAGCTGGGAGGATAAGGAGGTTCATACGTTTCCCAAGGGTATTTGCCAGAAAGTGAACGTAATAGCGCGCCTGGAGTACGAACTCGCTTACTACGATTCCGCAGTCCATCGCTTTAACCATTACACCACGAGGACACCCCCTTTTTATTTTTTGTATTACTTCCTTTTCTCTTTTCTTCCTTTGGGAGTTTTTTGATTTCTACCCGCGAAATATTTTCCTCCAAATGCTTTTTTTTTTCTTTTATTCTTATTTTCTTTTGTGCCTATAATTTCTTCCGTTTTCCAATTCATTTAAAAAAAAGTTTATTTCAATCCTTTTTTCCTCTTGTATTTCTTTCATTTTTTTAAATATTTCATTTGACTTTTCTTTTTCGTACTTTTTTCCTTCTTTGATCCATTTGGGAATTACTCGCTTGTCTTTCTTCTCCAGTCTATTAATTTTATGTAAATTGTTTTTCATTCTTTTTCTTTCTTTAATTTTTCTTGTTAATTCTGTAGATTTTTCCAACCCTTTTTTCTTTCTTTCTTTTAACTTTCATTTTTTCTTTCTTTTATTTAAAAACACATTTATATGTATTTCTTTTTGTAATTCTTTCATTTCTTTTTTTTTTTTTTTCAATTCATTTGTAAGTTCTTCCTTTTGTTTCATTTTTTTTTCTCCAGTATTTCTTCTTTCACTAATTCAAAAAATTGTTTATTACTCTCTTTTCTCTTTCACTCTTTCTTTATATTTTCATTGATATTCCCTCGATATTTTTCCTTTTAATTATCTATCTTTTCTTTTTTTCTTTCAAATAAA
>CAUZXS010000975.1:0-101865 GCA_963585895.1 Sepioteuthis lessoniana
TGGGAGGAGTAAGGAAGTCAATACACCACAGTTGATTGGCCAAAGGGTTAGTTTTAAGGGAGTTCAGGAAGAGATTCCGTCGGAAGAGGCCAGCATTCTTCAAATCAGGTCAGTGGCATTTCCACCAGGACAATGCACCAGTCTACAACTCTATCCTTGTCACAGACTATTTGACCAAGATGGGCATCAAGACAGTTCGTCACCCTCCCTATAGTCCAGACCTTGCTCCCTATGACTTTTGGTTATTACCAAAGCTCAGAGGCTGTCGTTATGAGACAATTGAGGAGATGAAAGAGGCTGTAACGAAGGTTATTGACATGCTCACACAAGAGAACTTCCATGGAGCCTTCTAGAAGTTGTTGGAACAGTACAAGTGCATTGTAGCAGGAGGAGATTACTTCAAAGGGGAGTAGAGTTTCATGTGTGTACTATCAATGAAAGTGCCCATACAAAAAAAATCTGGAAACTTATTTAATGATCCTCGTACATTAATATGAAGAATTGCTGATACACCCCTTATTTTGGTATCTGTGCATGTATTGATCTCTATTATTTACTATAATCCAATGATATATTACCTTTGATCTTGTGTTAATTGAAACTTATTTAGGCTGTAAGAATTTTATTTTTCCTAAGTATGTGTGTGTGTGTGTGTGTGTGTGTGTGTGTGTGTGTGTGTGTGTGTGTATTCAAGTTATCTTCCCCAAAAGTTTCTTCACATATTAAATTTTTAGTGAAAACTATGGGAGATCTAATTAAAAACCTAGGCCAAAAACAAAGTTTTACTTGGAAAATGCATAGTAATAAGAATAAAAGCTTGTGGCATATTTGCAAGAAAGGAAATATGCAGTGCATTATTTTCAGGGGATGTGTTTTGATATTGAATAAAAATCAAAAAGAGCAGGATGTGTAAAAACTAAAAAACAAGAAAAAATTTAAATGTCCTTTCTTATTTTTTTTAATTTTAGAGCTAAGATATTCATCTGAATTTTTAGATGTATTTCCTACAGAAAATATCATTAGAAAAGTTTTAATAGAATTATTTTAAAATTTCTTCAATGTCTAAAATAAATCAATCACTTTTCAATATCATATTTTAATAACTCGATATAAAAATTAGTAAAGTAGCTATAACAAAACTAATAAATAGAATTGTCATTTCCTAAAAAGTTTCCTTATGTTCATATTAAAACAATTTGTTGCAAACATTGTCAGACAAGTATATTCTGAAGAATTTTTGAACAAAATCCTATGTCCTTAACTTTTGTTTTTGCCTTTTTTTCAATGTTTATAACATTTGCAGACAGGAAGATTGACTATTACCTAAGCCCACAAAATGATAGTGAAATGAATTAATTACAATTAGCTTGAAATTCTAAGTTATCTAAACTGACCATAGATTTATCTATTGCAGCAATAAACACAGGCATAACAGCAAACTATATTTTATAAGGACTTATAAGTTAATAAACATAATCAAGAGGTTAACATTTATGTCCTCCTAGTAGCCATTGTTTGTACAACAAATTTAAACTCAAAGCAAACCTTTATTTTTCCAGTGATTGGAAAAAAGTTATGGACAAAGTCATGTCTGATTGTTGGGAATTTTCAGATTGATCTTCATTTTATATGGTTAAACAAAAAGATTAAGATTTTGTTCAAGGGATGCAAAATAAGGGTTCAGTTTAGCATTATATTTACATTGTAAACCAAATTTCAAAAAACTTAAAATGTTTTAGAATTTTCAAAAACCAATGTTAAAAATATGCTTTTGTAATTACAGGAAATCTTGTGGCTGTTTCTATGTCATTGAGTAATTCAATGAAAGATGGACAAAAAAGAAATTTGGTGAATTATAGTAAGAAGATATCTGACCTTAATTTACAAGGTTCTGGAAATTCCATGTGCTTTCTGTATTTGATCTAAACAAGTATTACAAACATTCACGTTTGTAGAAAATTTTATTTTACATTTTGATAACCACTGCTTTTTACAAAATGCTTAACTTTTTCAGATGCCTCACAGGTTCTGTGCTTGATTTTTTGGAGTATATCAATCTGGTTTAGTTACTGCTTAGACATACAGAATCATTAAAGTTTATCTAGATTAAACAAATAAAAACAAGATATTAAGTTTACAATCAGCCCTAGCATAATACACAGAAATGAGAAAGGATCCATCACAAAGATACATGTCTTCCAGAGTATGAGTCAAAGTTACCGTCATCAACATATAGAAAGTTGCATTTATATGCAAATATAATAGAAAGTAATGATAACATTATTTTAGTCAAAATGTACAGCAGAAATTTCCTGAAATTCTATATCAAACAAAAATATTTAATAGAGCATTGGTTCTGTTACCCATCCCCCTCCACACACACAGAGCCAAAAAACAAAAAACAAAAAAAACTAAAAAAATAAAACAAGAGAAATTTAATAGCAAACAGACTGGATGCATTTCTCCACAGATTTAGATCAGAATCCATATAAAGCCATGCACAAATATCCATATTTATATGCTTTTGTAGAAATAATGAAACATACTCAAAAAGTGAACCAGACAATCCAATTTTTGAAAAATAATACAAAATATCTAGTGGTTTAGTTGAAAAACTACAAACTATATTAAATCCATATTTCATGACACTTGTTTCTGGAGTTGTATGGCAGCAAATATCATACTCATAGTGCAGTGGTTTGTTTGTAAACAATAGAGTTAAAAGGAATGCCTACAACAATGTAGAAAGTCAATCGAATACAATTTCAGTCATGATCATTGTTTAATGAACCAGAACTCAACATAGTTATTCTGAATATCAACATTTCTAAACTTGATAACATTGATCAGGACCAGCCCAAAGTAATAACAACACAGGCAAGCACCAAGGACTAGGGTTACGTACCATGTATATGAGATAGTGGGACTTTCCAAATACAAATTTTTTTAAAAATGAGTAAAATTAATTAAATAAAATCAAAATAGTATAAAAAATCAGATGTATATAACATGTATTTTTATTTCATCATAATATACAATTATTTCTCATTACTTTGAAATCAATAATCTTTTGTTAATCTGTTGCCATTACTATTAAACAGCTCAAAAGAGATGGTAACATGTAAATCACAATCTTTCCTTCCGTTGCTGATATTTTCATACTCCTCATAACAGCAGAAATCTTTTACTGTTAGCAAGTTTTATCAATTTGTTTTTTTAGAAAATTTTACTATTAATGCAATTATAGAATTAGATAAAATTCTCAATAAGTAAACAGTTACTACACTATGCTTTCAGTTTAGTTTTTGTCAAAAATATCTAGTGTCAATTTGTGACCATTCTAATGAATGGTTACAAATTGACACACTAGATATCACATTGAACTTGATAACAAAGTTGTAACATAAATTTCTTTTCTCGTTGTTTAGTGTTTGCAATATAAATAAGTAAAGATAATTTGTAAAAAAAAAAACACTTCTTATAATAATAAATCTGTTATCTACACTAAAAAATCATCTGAAATTTCAATGCCGAGTTGGACCCGTTTTCTTTTACCTGTTATTGGAAGAAACTTTAATACTATATATTCATTTTTCTCATTGTAAAATAAATATTACTATACTTTAATGAGTACCAAAGATCAGTTTACCTAGAGCCACTAAGAACCCAGAGATTAGCCTTGACATTGGTTCTCTTTGTTGTTCTACAATTTATGCTTGATCTGTAACTTAAGTTTTGCTTGAATAAGCTTGTGATCAATTTAATACTCTATACTACATTAGACTCATGCAATTTGAATATCTTATCACTCATGACAACGTATGACCAAAATATTGTACTTCTTTCAACTATAGATGTATTGAAGTATTTATCAATTCAAAAATCATAATAATCATTTTGATTTTAGCTGAAACAGTAGTAATTTATATTAACTGATTTTCCAATAGTCATGCTTTTTTATTGCCTTCACAATTACATTTAATACCAAGCAGTATTGAAATTTCAAGAACAAGAAATTTGTCAGCAGATAAATATTCAGTATCTGAATCTGTAATTTCAATCACTTTTCTGCTTTTAAGGTGAAAAGAGAACATTTATCAAGAAGTATTTTTACATTTTAAGAAGTAACATTCTTTTTGATATTCTTTCTAGATTTTTTCAGTACAAATTAATGACATTCAACTAACTGCTATAAAAAAGAACAGGCAATATTTAGGCCACATTTTCCAAATCTCCTTTCTATATGAAGTGAACAGTTCATTCCTAAATAGGCTGATTATTTACAAATACCACTGATTAATACTGATACTAGTTGTCAACAAAGGACATTATCTCAACTCTAAGTTAACATGGTGCGAATCAGCAACAGCATAACCCCAATACTGCTGAATTAAAAAAAATATGATACAATTAATTCCTTTCATTGTAGAGAAACTGTGTTGAAGTCTATATATAACTCTTAAAAAAAAAAAAAATAAATAAATAAGGGTCATTTTATTTATTTATTTTTTTCTCTCATTTCCACTCAGAGATAAACCAATTTTTAATTTTAGAATTATTTTTCTTTCCTAAACAGCAAAATACAATTTTTGCATTTTGTACATGATTAGCAATAAGGAGTTCATTCTAATTTGATGTTCAAATTTTAATATTCTTATAATATAACTGCTGAGAAAACAGAACCCTGACAAATCAGATTTTTTCTTTTAAGATAATTTCTCTTTATTTAATTAAAAAAAGATCTTGTCTGGTTGACATAATCTTTAAGAAATGGAAAATTACCCAATTTTAAATTATGAACGTTACTGCAGTTGCCACTTTTTCAGAAATGCTTTCTGACCCTCTCCCCTACCCCCCCTTCCATCTCCCTCGGGTGACCAGTCATATTGCCTGATATTTTGACCATGGTATTCCTCATTGGCAGGTCATGATGGTAGTAGCAAAAATAGATGACAATAATGCTAAATACATCCAAGAAACACGCAAGCCTTGAAATATACAATCTCATATTCAGTAATAAGTTCATCTCTTTTACCCATTAATAAACATAAAATGAAACTGAAATTACTGAAAAGATAAAGCTGACATTTTTTAAGAGTTCAAGCAGCAATAAATCTATGAAAAAAGAAAAATTTTTTTACTCTAGTTAAAGTGACCCTCCCCCCACAAAAAAAAACCCTGTCATTTTCTTTTTGTTAGGTTAGTAGCATCTAAATAGATAATTTTAAAATCAGCTGTATAGATTTTCTTGAATCTGAAAATAAACTACTACAAGATTTAATCTGAAAAGTTCCTGGATATAATACTAAATTTATAATTAATTTCACAAGTACAAAAGAGGAACACAGTGCAGAAATTTTACCTAGTCTAAATATTTTCAGATGTATGACAGGTCATATTACTACTGTCATTAGCTGAGATTAGTAACCTTGAATTACACATACATTTAATATTATTTTAGTATTTATATTTATTCTATTCAGCCAAGTCTGGATGGAAAAAGTTGTGCTTGTTTTCAGATCATGCTGTATTGATCTATTAGAAATAAATGTATTTAAAAAAATCTAGTATTTGCAACTTAACTTTATATTTTTAAAAGGACAAGCTACTGACCCAAGAGATAATTTACTTAATCAGTCACTGATTTTCATTTTTCTTAACTTTTGTAAGTTACGAAACACAGAAGGTTCACTGCATTAAACATACTCAGAAGTCAGTTGGCAAAAGATATTTTCTAAAAACACCATCTTAATCATCTAGACCATAACATCAGTAGCTTAATGTTTCTGGCAATACCTGTACAAATATATTGCTCAATATATTTGCATTTATTACATTGACTTGTATAGGCATTATATTGTTTTGTGCATATTTTGCCTTACATTGTCGTTCATTTATTACATTGTATTATATAGGTATTGTTTTTGTAAACATTCCTTACATTATCGTGTATAGTTTTTACCTTTTTTTTTAGTTAATAAACCTATTAACTATATACCCATCTTTAGTTTTATTAACTGAGTTCAAGTGTTTATTCCAGCTGTCCATCATGATTCTCTTGTCTTCAGATTGGGGCCCTTAGTGCAATGACTTATGGTTTCCTTGGTCAGATTACATCTACCCCATAATAAACATGCCTTCTACCCCATCTGGCCTTGGAAATTAAATTGGCTTCTGGTTTTAAATTTAGAGTTTTCCTTTTCTTAGGCTTGATTGCTTACTAGAGTGCCCCAAGTCTGTCTTGATATCTTATTATAGCAAGAGAGGAAATAGGTTCACCCTTTTCTATTTTCTGCACTAATAACCATTGATATGCTATCCATACCTCTTAGTAATGACAGCCCATTAAGTTACAAATATTTTATTAAAAACATCTAATTCCTAATAAATCAAAGTATTATTTTTATATTAATTTATACATTTACTAACTGTTCTAAACTAAAACCATACATTCTATTTTTAACTACCTATGAAGTTCAATTATTTTAAAATTTACAATTTTAATAAATCAAAATCTGCATAAGAAAAATTGAACCAATTCACCTTATTACAAAAATCATTGAAAATGAAAGGGTTTTACGAAACTGAAGACTTTTAAATGGTCAATGTGTAAAATGAATTCAGAATTTTGTTTTTAAATATATCTCAAAAGCCAAAGCAATTAAAGCAAGCAGCTCATAAGTAATTTTCCACTAAAATTTGATCAAATTCTTTAAAGATAAATGGAATGTTAAAAAATCAAGACCCCAAAAAAAAAAAAAAATCCAAAAATATAACTAAATCAGCAAAATAAATCTGACCATTTCATTATCAAAAAATATTAAATAAATGCTAATGCCAAGTATATCAGCAATAAACAACCAGTTTTCAGTTATAAATCCTGTTAGAATATATCAAATAATTGACATAATATTTTCATTATAGTTATCAAGAAGTGTACAAATTACTTAAAAGATGGAATAAATGGGAGATGGCAATCCAGTTTCCCATTGCAAGCATCAGTGTGTGTGTGTGTGTGTGTGTATACACACGTACGTACATGCATGCACAATTCCTTTGTGCAAATGATTTGCTATGAAGAGAATCTGAGTTGCAAGCAAAAAAGATTATAGGATTGTGGAGTTTTAAATAGCAAAAAAGCTGTGAACAATTTATGAAAGCATCAAAAGATTAAAAAAAAAAAAAAAAAAAAAAAAAGAAAATGAGAAAAATGATTTTCTTCAGTTCTTAGTCAAAGAACAAAACTTCTTCATTACAACAGGAAAATTATTTAATATATTTAATAATATTTTATCTATTTCTTTAAATTTATAAACTATATTAAAATTTCAGATTTTAGTTTTAAAAATATAATATCAAATTTTCTTTTTTCAAAATTTTTGGAAGTAAAAAGTTATCCACATTGATTTTTATAATCCTAAATTTATTATGGAAAACTATTAAATTATTTGTCCATATACAGACTTCACCACCAGGATTTCAAAACAGCCTTGTAACTATGCAAATAGAAAATCATTAAAGAAAAAGCCCCATAATACCAATCATCTTTTTCTGTCAGCATAAACAAGAGGATCTCAGATCCTCAAGGCCATGGTCATTTTATGCGGACAGAATAAGGATCTATATCTGAGCTGCTGCTGCTTGAGTTTCCATATTAACAAGACTGATGGAGATGTATTAACAAAGGCAGAGTATTGACTTTTTTTTCAAAAATATATTTGAAAACATGTAAGAAGCTAATATAATGAGCATAAAACAATTTCAAAACACAGTAACCACTTGTACAATTTGCCCAAGAACAAAATTTAGTTTTAGTCCAAATCATTTTTTAAAAATTATTTTACATTATCAAGAAGAACAGCAAGAAAAATTTAGTGTATGTCATGGCCATGAAAGACAAGAGGAAAGATCACACACTGTAGCACTTTTGAAGAAAGTCAAGCCTCTCCTCCAATTGAACATGCTTTGCTTTTTAAAAATTTCTGCCAGAATCAAATGATGAACTCTTAGAACAAGTGTTGGTTTGCTCTATCCCCACAAAATGTAGGGATAGTAATGAAAACCAAATAGCCAGTCCACATAATGGTGTTTGGGATGGTCACTAGTGATGGTGACATTATGCTTCCAACCATCTTCCCACATGACCTCAAGCTCAACACAGAAGCCTACATCAAGTGTCTGGAGGAGATAGTGCTGCTCTGGATTGAGAAGTTGACGACTAGAAGATCATACATCAGGCAAAAGGACTCTGCACCATGCCACACAAGCAAGAGAACCCAGACTTGGCTGTCAATAAATTTCTGCTTCTCATCACCCCTAACATCTGGCCACCTAACTTCCCAGGTTGCAATCCCCTAGATTATGTGTGGGGTGCAGTTGAATGAGAGACCAACAAAACACCAAAGATAAATTGAAGGTAAGGATAATGGCAGCATTTATCAATTTTAACAAGGAGACCATCAGAAAAGCTTGTAGATTTCAAAGTCATCTGGAGGTTGTGGTTGAAGTAATGGCAATTTCTTTGAATAAATTCAATCTATAGTATTTCAAGAAATTTTCATGTGTAATTTAAATGACAATTTACTTATCATACCCACTGTGTGTGTATATATATATATATGATGGCTGTCCTCTTGGTTTCGAGCATGACCACCTCCTTTGTCTCATGTCCTCTCCCCCTCCCCTACTCTCCCCTTAAATTCTATGTATTCATAGGTGACTCTTCAGGCCAGCTAAGCTGCGACAGATTTTACCACAGAATTGGCACAACCATTCAGTTTTGCTTGCAGTGACATTATTTGGGTGCAAGATAGATTTTGTACATTTACGCAGATGGCTTTTGAGACCAGCAAGAGATAGGCACAATTTTCCACATATGTCACAGTTAGCATGGTGACTTTGTGGACCCGGTGCTGGACCCTGTTCACCTTTGCGAATCAGACGTTTGTAAGAGCTGTACTGCATACGGCTATTCTCAAAGGATTCTATGCTTTTGTGAATCAGTTTCCGCCACTTACTTCTATCTGAAGTTATTTTTTTCCATTGGTCCACAGGTAGTCCAGATTGTTTCAGGTAATATTTTATTGTGTCCTTAAATCTCTTCTTCAGTTTTAATGCACTTCTCTTTCCTTCCCACATTTCACCATAGAATAATTGCCTCAGCAGACGGCCGTCATCCATACGCACAATGTGACCAACCCATCAGAGACAACTTTTCATTACCATCGACTGGATGCTTGGTAGCCATGCTTCCCCTAATATTTCTGTATCTGAAACATGGGACTGCCATTTGATATGAAGTATCTGTCTCAGGCACAGAAGTTTGAGTTGGTGTTTATAGAGTGTCCAAGTCTCGCTTGTATACAGGAGGGCTGACAAAACACATACTTTATACACAGTGATTTTCATATGCAACTTGATATCATGCTGGGACCACACACGTTTATTAAATGCTGAAAAAGACTGAGACGCCCTTTCAATGCGGAAGGAGATTTCCCCGTCTAGGCTGCATCCCTCAAAGAGGGTACTGCCTAAATATACAAAAGAGTGCACTACATCTAATTTGTTACCTTCAACGAAGATAGTTGGTTCTATATAAGGCGAGCCGGGTGCTGGATCATACATGACGTCTGTCTTTTTTAGGTTGATCTTTAAACCGAATGAGTTACATGCAGATACAAAATGGTTCATAGAGCATTGAAACTCATCTTCAGAATGTGCAACAATATCACAGTCATCTACATAGAGCAGCTTCCTCACCAATGAAGAAGAGACTTTTCTTTGAGAGAGTAGTCTATGGACATTGAAAAAACTGCTAGATGTCCGATATCTGATGCAGATACTGTCAGAGTTTTCATAAAAGGCTACGAGAAAGACAATGGCAAAGTAGATATTGAATAACATGGGTGCAGAAATGTCACCTTGTTTGACCCCATTGTTGATTGATATTTCCTCAGATAGAGTGCCGTTGAAACTAACTCTGGCCTTCATTCCATTGTGAAGAGAACAAATCAGACCCACAAATCTCTCAGGGCAGCCCAACTTCAGTAATATCTTCCAAAGAGTTGATCTGTTGACAGTATCAAAAGCCTTTGATAAGTCAATGAAACATTGGTACAATGGAAGATTCTGTTCTTTGCACTTCTCCTGCAATTGCCGAGCACTGAAAATCATATCCACAGTGCTATGGCTTGCACAAAAACCGCACTGTAATTCTGGTAGATTTCTATTGACAATTGTGCAGACTAATCTATCTAAAATTATCCTTGAAAACAATTTTTCAACAATAGACAGCAAAGACATGCCCCTAAAATTGCTGCAGTCCGACTTCAAATCCTTCTTATACAAAGACACAAGTATCACATCTCTCCAGTCTTGAAGTACTTCATGTTCCCATACACTTTGGATGACTTGCTCCAGGAGATCAATCATTTTCTCAGCGCCATTCTTTAGAATCTCTGCTGTTATGCCATCCATTCCTGGCACTTTGTTGTTGTTCATTTGACTGACAGAAGCTTTTATCTCACCTCTAGAAGGCACTTCATCAAGAGCCATGATTGGATCATGTTGCCAAATGATATCCAATACTGATTCGTCAACGACTGGATGGCGATTAAGGAGTTTGCTATCATGTTCACACCATCGCTTCTTGATATCTTCTGGTCGTCTCAAGGTGGCACCATCTTTTGATTTCAGGGGAGCAAAAATTGATTGCTGCGGCCCATAGAGCTCTTTGATTATTTGGTAGAACAATCTCGAGTTTTTGCTGTTTGCTGCAAGTTGTGCTTTTTTGCCTTCTTGAGTCACCACTGGTTTTGTATTTTGTGCATACATGTTTGTACCATTTTTTGAAAATCCTTGTATGTTTTCGTAGCTTCCATTTTTGCTTGGTTGGACAGATTTGTGGACAAGGTTTTTTTTTTGGGGAAAAAAAAAAAAAAATATATATATATATATATATATATATATATATACACACACACATACATACACACACATGTGTCTGCTTGTCTAAGGGTAAACAACTCATTCTCTAAACCCACCCACAATTAATGTCATGTTCTCTTGAATTAGCCTTCTTACAGCAATCCAAGATGGAGTTGGACTGCTGTAAGAAGGCTAATAGTTGGAGTTTTATAGAAGCTAGGAATCAAAGGAATTACTATGAATAGTGCAGCATTTTATCTACTAGTGGAATACCTAACAAGGTTGCAAGTAAGATATATTCTGAATATATTCTTTTGTCCATTAACTCCAATAAGTGCTAGCAGACACCCATGTATACATATTTGTAATTGAAAAAGGCTTTTATTCTAATGGTTTGCTTTTTCTTGTATATAGAAATTAGTACTATCAACAACACTATAAATAAAAACTAATGAATTTGTGATTCCTTATTATTAAAACTTACACTTAACTACTCTTGTTCTAATTTAACTTCATTGTGAGTGAAAATATTTTGTGAATTATCATTGAGTATCACTTTTCTATATACAAAATGAAGAATATAAAAAAAAATTACAACAGGGAAATATCAAAGTATTTTTTTTCTCTTTTTGCAATGCATGTAAGTGATATTATCCAATAATAAAAGTTCAGAATAACAAGTTAGAAATATTTTCAGTATATTAAGATAACAGTGCAAATACAGCAATGGATGCAGTGTAGATTATATACACAAGTTTTTTGTTTTCTTTAAATAGAGAAAATACAAGATTTACATTTACATATCTTTATATGATTGATAATAATCTCATGTCAAATATCTATTCTAGAGACATTAGTGCTGCTCAGTAAATCCAGTTCAACTGAAAAGAGAACACAAGTTAAAAATCACTCAATAAACACCCTTCTAAGCTGACAGGCACACTAAGGCAAAACACAAATGATAAAAGACACCTATTATTATTGTCCTCAAAATTTCTGATTCTCAGTCCAGTAGTTTGCATGAAATCATCATTACTAATTCCTTTTTCTATATTTTTGCTAAGAAACCCAAGGGAAAGGAAAAATCAGATTTGAAAAGGTTAAGTAACAAAATTAATTTCTGAAATAAAGATAAGCACATAGAATTGATAGTTGTTCTATTGTCATTGTCAAAGGACAATTTTGTATATCATTCATTTAAATTAGAGAACTCAAATATGTTGTATGCAAATTAATTGCAATTGATTGCTTCATAACCAAAACCAGGAAAATTCATTGTTTTTAAAATAACAAAACTTTATAATAGAGTGAATGTGTGCATACTGATTGTATTTTTTGTATGTTACCAAAAGTGTAGTAAATGGAAACAACGAGCCAAGTCCAAATTCTACTTGTGTTTATTTCACACCAATGCCCTTGGGAAAGGCATGAATCCATCTTTTCTCTGTCTAACTATCAATTAATTTGTAGTGGTGGGCAACCAGTCTACAACAACAACTCTGAATTTAAAACCAAGAGTAAGGTCCATTTCTTAGCCAGGAAGAGGGTTGGGGTGGGGTAGAAATTTAAAAAAAAAGATCAATGAAACCATCACAGAGATAGTCATGTCACCAATGAGTCCTGACACAAAGGCACAATAATGATGAGATGCATAATTACTCATTAGTTTACTTCTAAAATACCCAAATCTCATTTCATAAGACATTTGAAACTAATGCTTCTATTCTAGAGATCAGTTGCAACAATTTATTGGCAATATTCTTTTCTGAAAATCAATATCACAGATTTCCTAGATCTCATCAAAATTAGTTATAAAATAAACACTGCATCCATCCTGTAGTGGATTCATAATTACTGTTGTTAGTTGATATTAATAGACATAAAAGAATCAATTCTATTAATTCAAAATTAATTATTATGAAGATACCAAATATGCAAATTAGTAAATATCAATATAGAATTAAGATGTTAATAATCAAATATATAATTACCAATGCCTTCTCCTCGCAAAGCCTTTTCCACCAAAACACCTCTTTCTTCCAATTCCTTTTGTTTTACATCTATTTCTTCTAAGCGTCTCTGAATTTCTTGAGCTCTACGAAGGCGTTGTTGTTGTTGACGTTTTTGTTGTCTACGAGCAGCTTGTGCAATCTTCTTGGGGTCACTCAACTGAAAGAAAGATGTTTCTTTTTTTGCAAATTTTTTTCTTGAAATGGGATATATATTGGAGTGTACAACAAAACCCCCTATATGACAACCTTGCTTCCATATAACAAAAATAAAATACAGAATTTTTATATCCTTTTTAATTGTAGTTTCTTTATTAATTTTGAGATGTAAAAAAATAAATAAATAAAAATAATACATTCATTCTATATGATTGGAATAAAAAAGGTATTATGCTATTTTGTTTGCATTACTCAGATTTGAATGTTTCTATCAGTCAAATATTTATCACTTGTTACTTGTTTGTTTTTTAATTGACACAATTAATTTTTAACAATAATCAAAATGAAATTTTAGCATCTCTTTCAAAACTGTCCCATCACTCAGTGTTAATAGCATGAAATATTTTCATTACTTAAATTTTGTAATCAAATGAATTAAACATAGAGTAAAAATAATTAGTATCACTTTCATGCACAAGGTTTTATTTGTATTCCAGTAAAATATAAAACTAATTCTTAAATGATTTGCCCCTTTCTTTTGACAAAAATGTGATTCTAATAAAAAAAATTCATTAAACTGTTATAAAAAAAGGGATAATCTTAGGATTTAGAAAACAAAATAAAACATGCACTCATTTTCAAGTAACAAGCATTAGATAAAATAATCTGAAAAATGTATGGAGCAAATGGGATACCTTCATTGGGAAAATTTGAAAGTTCAAAATAAGATATCATTATTAATTTAGAGGATAAAAAAATCCTGTTTCAAAAATAACTAATTTGTAGATGCCTAAAAAATGTGTAAGATATGAGACCAGAAAAATACTTTTTCTTAAGTAAGCATTAAGGAAAGTAAAACAATATGACCAATAACTTAAATTTTATCATTTAACAAAATTTTATCATTTAACTTATTTTAATCAAGATTTTATATATTGAAAGAATAGAATATATATGGGGTGTGATCCAAAAATGAACAAAAAGGTTTTAAATTTTAAATATAAATGAGCAACTTTATATAATGAAGTGATGATGTCCAGACAAAACACAGGATTGTGCAAATGTAGTATACCATTAGACCAAGATATAGGAAAATTTTTCTTGTTTCTTAAAACTGAAAATTCATTTCAAGATGTGAAGAACATTAAAACAAATGGGAAACAACTTTAATCCATATCAAAAGAGGAGTTTCACAGGTTCTCTGACCAATAGAAAACTCACTGGAATAAGTGTATAGATTGCTAAAGGGACTATTCTGAAGAAAATTATTGCTTCATTCATTGTTTATTTCTGTCTTGATAAATACAGCTTCATTCTTGATATTTTTTGAATACACCTTATAAATATTGGATGAATACATTTATTTCTTACCTTGGATCTCCTTGAAACAGAAGTATCAGTGGACAAGAAGCTCTCGCCTGAATCAGAGAACTCATCTAATGGTAAGAAAAAATACTTCTAAGATATCAAATAAAAATGCTTCAAAATAATTAATAATCAATATACATTTTTTTATGAATGATCTTTATTCTTTATATAAACAAAATAAGAGACCCTGAAAGAAAGGAAATAGGAAGAATAGATGAAAAAATTAATAGAGATAATTTAAAATTTTGAACAGCATTTTTCGAGATAAAATAACAACATAGACATATACTGGTGCCATAAGAAATGATGACATGAAATTGATATTTTGTTAAATCTTTAATATAATAGACTCCTACTATTATAGTGCCTACAAAGATTTAAGGATACTATCATAATGGGTGGATTTTATAAAAATTTGAAACTTATAATTGATAAAACTTTAAAAGATTTCTTTTCCAGTTTCTACATTAGGTAGAATTATCTGATAGTTTTTAAAATTAATGTACTGAAATCTTCATGTGCTGTTAGAAACTAATCTCTAACAAAAGTCTTGAACAAATATAAAAATAAAAAATCTCTTTATATGCATGCCACTGAATAATGTTATCAGAATAAGAGTTTACTATATTATTAAAAATTTTAATATATGGGGAGTAGAGTTCTAGCTTCCTCCCACAAAATAACCTACTCTACTCTTGAATGTGATGTAAACTAATTTTTGTGTGCTAATTCTAACAAGTTATTTTATCTATCCTAATAATTCCTTTAGTCAAAACTATTCTTTAAACATTTCCCTAACCTGCCCCAATCATACGTGTAATTCCATATAATTTTATCATTAATTTATAATCTTATGGCACTGATTGCTTGATTGTTTAGCTTTTGGACTATAATTCAGTATCATGATTATTGTGAATGTCTTAAATATTTTTTTTATCTAATTAATGTGGGGTATAATGGGCAAAACTAAATGCATAGCATTTTATCATAGCTGATAAAATATACCACCTAAAAATTAATATATAAATTTTTTTATTCCTCTGCTCTCATTTAGCCTGTCTTTTCTTATGATCACTATACAATAACAATGAAAACTGGAAATTATTCATAGGAACAATTAAAACCAGATTTAAAAATTATATACATTTTAAAAAATGAGCTTCAAGTAGGTATGACTATTCAGAGTTTTAACTGACCTTTAATGTTTGAATTTTGATTAACTTTATAAGTAAGTAAAGTAGGTGACCTTAGTCAAGGGTGACCCAAAGACTCCCTTTTCAATAGCTACTACACAAAGGTGTAGGGGAGGGCACTTCTCCATTCCCTGGGTTGCTCCATTTCCCTAACCTGCCCCAATCATACGTGTAATTCCATATAATTTTATCATTAATTTATAATCTTATGGCACTGATTGCTTAGCTTTTGGACTATAATTCAGTATCATGATTATTGTGAATGTCTTAAATATTTTTTTATTATCTAATTGATGTGGGGTATTATGGGCAGATTTAAAAATTATATACATTTTCAAAAATGAGCTTCAAGTAGGTATGACTATTCAGAGTTTTAACTGACCTTTAATGTTTGAATTTTGATCAACTTTATAAGTAAGTAAAGTTGGTGACCTTACTCAAAGGTGGCCCAAAGACTCCCTTTTCAATAGCTACTACACCAAGGTGTAGGGGAGGGCGCTACTCCATTCCCTGGGCTGCTCCACTTTACCCTTGATCCTTACCTTATAATGCTGAGTGTTAAGCAAAGTGGCATCAAGTACCATTTCTTGAGTCTTTAGTATGACTCGACCTGGGATTGAACCCCGGTCTCCCAGACCATTGGCGAACACTCTACTCACTATACCAATGACCCGGTATGATTTCCAGTGACCTAAAGCAAATCATTGCCTTAAATTTTAAAAAATTATTCTTTTTAAAAAACATTTTACAAAAGTTTAATCATTAAATCTTTTGGATTCAGATCAAGTAATAATAAACATGATGAAGTTTATTCTCTAGAATGTACAATTCTCAATTCATCATGTACAAAGCAAGTTATAAGGATAAATCAAAACCAAAAAGTAAGAAAAAGACAAACTAGCTAATATTTAAAAATTTCAGTTTTCATAAGCAAAATAAAATTTAAGAAAAAGGACATTTAATTTATAAATTGAAACGCTTAAAATGATTCAGTTAAAAAAAGAAAAAATACAGATACATATTTTAAGAGAAATTTTATTTAAAGATCTAAAATTTTTTATTTCTAATATATATTATTTTGAAGTTATAGGAAGCATAAAAATTCTCACTGAAATTTCTAAATTTAATTTAAATAAAAAAAGGTAGAAAATTAGAATGTTAAAAAGAATACGATAAAATATAGTTTGTTTGGTTTGTTGATTGACATCACCTCCTTATGGGTTATCTAATGCCAAAATTTTGTTCAATTGTAATCATAACTATATTTTCAATGATTCACTGCATTTTTTTTAAGTGCCACTTGTTTTTTTTTTGTCTATAATCATGTTTAAATACAGTTGTATGGTTTCAAGAATTCCAATCTAATAATTTATACAAAATTACATGGTTTAAAGTAACTATTCCTATTTGATAACAATCGTTTGTTTGCACAGTTATATGGTTTCAAGTATCCCTATCCAACACCAATAATTTGCAAGCAATTATATAGTTTTAATTAATAATATATAGCTTCAAGTATCCTTAATACAAACAATTTACATACAGTTAAATGGTTTCAAGTATTCCTTTCTAACATTGATAATTCTATTTACTAATAATCATTTTTTTATATGGTTTTATGTATTCCTATCAAAATAAAAATAAATTTCCAAGCAAATCTAATAGATGGGACCCTAACAAGTACAACCAATCCAAGTCAGAGTGGACTTGAGAGTAATGGCATTGAAGAGGTACTCATTACTCTTTAGAGCTCCGGAACTGGAGCCTCACTATCAGATACAGTCTAGTGTCATATACAGAATGCCTCCTTTGAAAGATCTTACCCCTCTGCAGAGGATGCAGTTAAAATATTCTAAGCTCAGTGGAAAGGGTGGCTATAAAATATGTATTGAAAATAACAAGAAGTTTACTTACCATCAGCTCTTGGGGGAAATATTGTTCTGTATCCACTTTCTAGAATTAATCTCTTTTGATCAGCAGTAGCAATAGCATTTGGCCGATCCTTAACATGGAAAATTGATTTGATAGTAAGATCTTTCATGTCTTTACTTAGGTCTAAGTCCACATCATTTAATTCAGACTGCTTTGTAAACTTTTCTTTTTTATCATTTGATGCTTTTCCAGATTTTGACACCAATTTCTTTTCTTTGCTACTTGTAGGAGTCTTTTGCTTATCTGAACTCTCAGAGCCGCTGCTAGTTGTGCTCTTGTTCCGCGATTTACCAGGAAGAAACATAGATAATAATGAACGCTTCTTTTCTTTTTTTGGAGTGGATGCAGTTGAAGAGCCTTCTGATTGAGTGCCTTCCTTGGACTTGTCACTTTTTTTACTACTTCCAGATGGTGTCCAAGAGAGAAAAGTTTTTGGGGTGGGACTAGGTGCTTTGGTGCTTGCTGACGGATTAGGAGTAGGAGTTTGTAATTTCATAGGATTAACATCTGTTGTAGTACTTTGAATGGGAGTTTTAGGTGTGGGGTTTGTTTTCCAGAAAGGAGAAGTGGTATAAGGAGTAGACGATAACACTGATGCTGGAATTTCCTGATTATAACTATCCCTTTTAGAGCTGGGGATCATTTTTGTAAGTGCAATAGCTTTCTCTTTCTTTTTAGTATCACTTGATTTTCCAGAACTATCAGATCCTTGCTTATCATCAGATTTGGGGGTGGCAGGAAGTATTCGGCGCTTAAATGCTGGATGTGACACTTTTCGAACTGGTCGTGGTTTTATCAATAGACCAGGGAACTGTTCAACTGAACTGATGCTAATTGTTGTAAGAGCATCACTATCACTCTCATCAGCAAATGGAATGTCATCAATATTTTCAACAACACTTACTTGTCTCTCCAAGTTATTTTCATTTTGGGATTTTTTCAGACTAGCATCAAGTGGGATTTTTCGTCTTCTTCCAATAACTTCTCCTGTTGAAGACACATTAGAAGTTGTAGGTTTGGCGTTTTTATCAGCCAATGACCTGAACTTAGGTAAGATTTGTTCTTTTTGAGATTTGATGTCTTCTTTCTGTTCAGGTGTCTTTTCAGGAATGTTAACTGGGGACTTGGGTTTTATAGGGACTCGAGATGTTGAAGTGACACCAAAAGGCTTTAAAGGAGGCAGACTTCTTTTAAATTCATTGATTTCAGGTAATTTACGATGAGGCTTTGGTTCTGGGGCCAAATCTGTTGGACTACAGTCAGGAGTGGCTTTAGGAGCGGGAGATGATTCTTTGCTGCCAGCTCTTATATAATAGCTTCTGTCCAGGCTCTTAGAATTGTTATACCTTTTACTGAGCTCAATATCTGAAAGTTGCTTGCTTACCACTGTCATATCATAACCCCTAGTTGGAGCAGAAGAACTAATTTGATATTGCCAATTATCCTTATTACTGGAATCATCTTTTTTTTCCCATAATGTATCTGGCTTTTTTGGCACTTCTATATTTATATCAGTAAGAGATATGGGACGATACTTGTCAATCATAGTATCCCGAGGAAGAGAACGAGCTCGATTAATTGGTCTATTTTCTGTTGAATCCCTAGGCAATATTTTTTCTATGAAACTAGATTGTCTATCGAGACTCACATCAGAAAGAGGACGTTTTCGATCATCATTATGCAGAGATGTACCTGTTCGAGGAGGTTTGATCGGAATTGGTGTTTTCAATTTCATTTCTGGTGCTGATGTAGCAAGCTCAGGATATTCAGGAAGTGAATTCTCTACTTTATGATCAAGAGGCTTCTTACTGGCAAACAGTGGATGTCGGTCAGCTATATCAACTAGCAATGGCTTTTTATTTACAATACTGATAGGCTGACTCCTTTTTATCACAAAATCAGGATTTTTACTTTCCACTGGCACTTTATATGGACTTTCTCTTGGTGCAACAGGAATAAAAGGCAGTGGCTCAGATTTTTTAGTAGGTGAAACAGGAACATTTTTGGATGTTTCGGCCAACATTTCTTCTTCTTTAGATTTCTTTATATTTTCCTTGTTATTTTCATCTTGTGCCCAGTTCATTTCTACTGAAGGTCCTTTTAACTTTAGATCAACTGGCTTTTCAGGTAACTTTTTGTGTTTTATTTCTGTAATTTCCAATTGTTCTTTTGGTTCTATATTTTCTACAGCTTCTATTGCTTCAATAGCAACTTCATCTATTAAATCAGAATCTTTAGGCAGAGCTGCTTCAGCAATTTCCCCAGAGTTCATTTTATCTTCTTCATTAAGTCTATTCTTGATCTCTTCTTTAAACTCACTAAGTAGTTCATCATCTGAGGCATTGATTGTGGTCTCTACCAAAACCTGTTTATTGTATTGCAAAGCTTCATTTAAAGAGCTTAAGGAGGAATGGATAGAGTGGCTTGGGGTGGACAGTGTAAAACTGGACTCAGATCCTGAACCCTCATCTTCAGCATTGGTGGCAGCAGCAGCTGCAGCATCACTTTTCTTTTTCTTCTTTTTTTCTCGTTTTGTAACAAATCTGTCATCAATTTTATTCCAGGGTTCATTTTCTAAAACAGGAGTGGATGGTTCATCCATCCTCTCCAGACTACGAAGTACAGATTGAAGAGTGCTGTCTTCTGAGTCCACAATTGTATCATCAGACATAGCAGATACACTTCTAAGAACAGCTTTTTCAGTGTTTGTTGTCTCAGTACTCTTTGATTCTTCTTCACTTGAGGGCTCTAATTGTTGTAGTTCTTCTTCTATATCATTCTCAATTTCAATTGTCTTTACATCTGCAGACTCAATTTCTTCATGAGCAATTACATTTTCCATCATAGCTTCTTTTGCAAAAACTTCATCTTCTTCAGTACCTTCCCATGTTTGTGTGGTTGGTTTTTCCTCATCACTACTTGCTGATTTCTCTTCTAAATTGTTTAAAACATGTTCCATGGCTTGACTTACTGCTAACTGATCATCATCATTTTCATCTTCCAATTCTGCAATTTCCTTGTTGGTATCTGCACCATCAGATTCCTCTTCTTCAAGTGTTTCAGTCTCACTCTCATCAGATTCTTCTGATAAACTGCCATCTAGATCATCTTTTTCTTCTTCATTATCTATTGAAGATTTTTGCATACTGATGCTAAACAAAATGGGTTTAAAAAAAACAACAAAAAAAACAAAGAATTAGAAATGTTACAAAACTGCAAATCAGAAATGAAAAAAAAGTTTGTTTAAAATTGAAAAAATAAATGTTTGTAATATCAGCAAACAGTTTGTAATTTATGATCAGCACATTTTATAACTACATATATATGTACTAGCAGAAGTACCCAGGATTGCTTGGGAAAAAGATAGAGGCAAAAATGTTTTAATAAAATAATTCCGATATGTGTTTTAACAAGAATATATGGGTACAGAAATATGAAAATGACATAACAAAAAGGATTTTAAATACAAAGAAAAATCTGATTGGTTTTTGAGAAGACCTCTTTCTACACAAATATTTCAAGTCCTTTTTCACTAACTACAAGTGAACATCCAACATATAGTTAGCTATTTAAGAGGTCAAAATATTTTTGTACTTTAATGAAGTTTCTATCAAACTGTTTAGCCAAAATTTTATCTATTTTATCATTTGATGACCTCAAATGACCTTGAAGGTTACCCTCACATAGTTTATATTTAGTAACCATGCCAAAAATCTTTCCATTTGACCATGATATACATACAAATAAACAAAATTTGAAATAGATTAACTGAAAAAAAAAAGCAAAACTTATATATTATATAATATTTTGTATAACATTTAGAATGGCAGCTAATGTAAGAGAAAGAATCACATGAAATAAAAAGTTTAAGTAGTGAGCTTATTTTTAAAGCTATAAACATTATCTTGGCTCATTAGGATCAAAAAGAAAGGTTAAGAAGATCCCTATCCATCCACCTTTTATAAAAATAAGGGTAGAGAAAAAACAAATAGTAACTTTTTGAGAAGAATTGGCAAACATACTTTTATGATTGTGCATTATATCATAAGTAGTATTGTTCCTATCACAAGTCTTCTCAGTACTTATCAGGAATAGAATTCTAGAATTCAGGGGTGGGGCCTTATTTTTACTTTGGTAAAACCTTTTGGCAACAGAAATTTTTTCTCTGACAAAGGCTGAAGAATGGATTATCTGAAACATTACATTAGCAATATCAAGAATACAAAAAAGGGTCAACTCTCAAGAGAATTTCTGCCAAGACTCTTCTCAAAGTTATTAACAAGATCACTATGTTAGTTATAAAAATCTGAGATGTGATTCTAAAATTTCAAATGAAAATTTAGATTAATTTTGATGCTTGATATCTTTATTGCATTGATATTTATCATAAACATAAAAAAACTCCAAATAAAGTAGAATTTAAAAGTAAGACTATGATCAAATCAAAAATTCTCCAATTCTTGATTCATGTTACATATATTACATGTGACTGTTCAGATAAAAAAAGTCTTTATTTAGACTCCAATCCAAGCAGTCTGATGTAACATGGACAGAGGAAGAATTTGTAAGGATCTATGTATGAATCTTGCTTGCTGCTACACAGAGACACCCATCACCCATCCAGACTAATGTTTTGTCTCTTTGGGTTCCAAATGGCTGACCTCTTAATGTAAAATTATCTTTTCTTACATTATCTATCTTAAATACTTATTCAGCTAAGGTTATAAAGACATGTCATTTTCTTTAATTACTGCATCATTCAAACATGAATCATCACACTTATTTCTTATGCCAATTGACAAGTACTTGATTTGTTTATATTCAACAGCCTCTCTAGAACTATTTTAAGATGACTCGTCCAGCACACAGCAAGCCTATGACCTTTTGCAACTAAGTGCACTTACACAAAGATTTTAGCTAACTTACAATTTTACCAAACTAAATAAAATAATTAATATAATGAATTATCAATGAAATAATTAATATAATTAATTACCACCTTAATTATTTTATACATAATGATTGGCTGAAATGAATTAAAAACATCAAGAATACAAAGAGGAGGTTTAATTATCCAAACAATTTTTGCCATGTTCTTTTTAAAGTTATAAATACATTTTAAAATATTTTTGTAAAATAAAGACTTACATCTTTTCTTGCAGTTCCATTGTATCCTTTTTAACAAACAAAGGTGAAAATTTGGGGGCTGGTGGCTCCTCTGTTTCTGATGGTTGAATAACATTTAAATCTGGTGCTGGAGCAAAACCAGCTGTCACAGTCATCACAGATTTTGACTTCTTTTCATCTTCCTTATCAGTTTTACCAATTCCTGAAATGGTAAATATTAGCATTAGTCCAATGAACTTACCAATAAATAAGTCGTAACTAACATTTATCAAAACAGGAAAAATATCTAAAAACTGAAAATAGAAATAAGCTCATAAATTTTGTTTAAGATATATATATATATATATATATATATATATATATATATATCTCAGTAACAGGATTTGAGTGGATTTTGGGGTTTTGGTGAATTATGGTTAATTGTATTTTTTTTTACTAGAGAAACTTGAAGAAAAAAAAGTAGGATGTAGTGCAAATTACACAGAAATATTTTTCCTGGACATATATTTTTTTTCAAATTGCAATGTTTTTTTCCCTAAATTTTTGTTAATGTTTGTTACACATTATGAATGGTTTTCAATTACATGTATGATTCATGAAAACTTGGATGTTTTAAGATTATGTTTTATACATATTATCCTTCTTTTTGGTTGAAATGAATCATACTGGAACCCATTTTAATATAATTTTAATCAGTGCAGCTTTAGGTAGTAAAGACATTATTGTGGAACAAATTAAATCTATTCAAAGTATTATTCTATATACAATTTAAAAAAGCTCAAAACAAAATATAAATACAAAAGAAATTTTTATTTATTTTTACAAATTATTGACTTTCTTTCATTAAAACATAAAGTAAGATATCAGAAAGCAAAGACTCATTTAAAACCAATGCGATATTTGAAGATTGTAACAAGAAAACAATTTCATAGAGTGGTTCTTTAGGGTTGATGGTTCATTAGACCGTGGGTGTGATGAAAAAGAGACACAAGTCTAAGTTCATTTTAAATAAAAACAATTTTAGAAAACAAAGTGATATGCAATTTTGCTCTTTATATGTTATAAATTTGCCAGAAACTTTTTTTGTGACACAGCCATTAAAAAATATTATCAGATCTGTTGCACTCACAAAGAATTAGTTACTAGTAAATATCAAGCAAGAAATCAGCTTACTTATGTTCAGAGTTGAACATAATTGAGGCCTAAATATGCCGACAATGTAGTATTGCATTTGACAACAGTTGATGATGTTTTAAAAAAACTAGGAATAAGGTGAACTCAAGGAGAGTAGAATTTTTACAAAAGGATTGGATAGAATTGCTTGAGAGAGAGCTCGAGCTGTTTAAGCAAGAAAAATGAAAGAAATATTATAGATCAAATCAATTCCAAAGGTAGGTCATTCTCTGAAGAAATTTATATCAAGAAGTAGTTGTGTTTATTTAAAGAGAAGTGCCACAATCAATGGATACTTTTTGGCAACAAATAAATCATTACACATCACCACTTTGTTTGGGGCAGTTTCCAAGGATTAATCATACATTTTAAATTGTTTTTCGTACAATCTTATCTTACATATATTATTTTAAATTCAGTTGTACAATTTGAAAGTTTTGGACAATTTATGAAACGTTTTCTTACTATCCTGAGGAAGTAAAAAAAAAATAAATAAATACACACACAAGCAATGTTTCTGTAGATAAAACCTTAAAGGATACTGAATGGTTCCTAGCAGTTTAGTATTATACCATCTATTAAATTTGGTAAAGTGAATAATGAACCATTTGCTCAATATAAGAAATTCCTCTTCAAAAATATAGTTTATATGCATAATTTTAAATAAATTAAACAGCAAAAAAAACTTTTATGATCAAAGCTTATACCTCATCAACCCTTGACAGACATAAAAAGCTAAATTGTAGAACACATTCTGAACATGTATTGAATCATGTCTTACCTAACACCTCTCTTTTGTCAATTTTTGACCATGCCAGTATTACATCATAGTTATAATTTAATAGTTTAGCAAATAAATTATTAATGACAAAGACAAGATTATAGATAAATTCATATCTTAAATTCTTATTTCATCATTAGCAATATTTTTTTGTTTACTCTTCATTTATTGTGAACCTGCAACATAGTTAGCAGGATCTGGTGACCTAATAATGAGTGGGAACTAATACTTTAAAGAACCCTGGTTTATTGTAGATAAGAGAAGTATTAAACATTACTCTTTATAAAATTGGGTCACATTAGTAAATTTGTAAAGTAAATGTTAAAGCAAAAATTTCTGTAAATATCATATTTGTGAATAAAAATGTTAGTTATAAAAGCTCTAAGCTCTTTATAATTATACAAAACCTTACCAAAGAGAAGTTTTGCATCAAGTCGAACTGGCTCAGGAGGTGAGGCAAAAAATTTGGCTCTTGCTTCCATAAGACTAGCAGGACTAGTTGGAGAACGGAGTGGGGAAAGAGGTTCAACCTTAGAAATGGGTTTTAAACTGGACAGTGGCTGCCCTCTGCTATCAGCCAATTCATCTAGCAGTGCTTTGCTCTCAGTGTCAGGAGGGGTTTGGTCTTTCATTGTGTCATCTGCATCATCGGATGAGGATCCCTTTTCTGTTTCAGTTTCTAAGGAGAAAAGGACAACGAAAAAGTGCATTCGCTAAGGTATAAAAGAAAAGCAGATGTAGAGAAGGGTAAAAAAGGCTGGCTTTGTGCTGTGCTAATAAAAAATGTTTTTAAAATTACTTGAAATATCTTTCATATCTAACTTACCAAAAATTATAAGCATGCTAATATCAAAATATATCCAAGATTTATAGAGGATCTTATCAGTAAAAAAAAAAAAAAAAAATCCTGCTGTACCCACCATTTTCCCCACCATGTACTAGGGAGAAATATTTGATTATCTACCCTTGACCATAAGTTTTCATGACCAGGATGTGAATCAGCCTTGTAGTATGCAAACCAGAGCAGAAGCTCAGATATAAAAGAAAATGTGCAAAGATATCAAAACTCTTCTAACCAGAACCAGCAGAGACATGATAGTGAAATGTCTCCTCCTTTCAGTTGGCAAACTTTGTAGAAATTCTATAAAATGTGCTGAGTCTATCAAGTACAAAACCATGCAGGAGGGCAAAAGAACTGCTAATAAAGTTGAGTTCAACAAGCAAAGAAATTCCTTTCAATGGATACAGTTTCCATCTTTCAAAGACATCAGAATATATATACTTTACATACATTCTATAAATTATATCTCAAATTGACTTATGTAGATAAATAATCTAAAAGTTCTCTAAACTGTATCTTTAATTTATCTGACTTTGGTAGTTTTATTTTTTCTGAGAATCTTCATGAACTTTTTTTTTTTCATGGTGAAAATCTCTGGTTAAGGATAGATAATCAAATATTTCTCCATAATTCATTATATTTTTCACATTTAATATAAAGAAAGTAATCATTTATTAAGCCTAACACTAGAAACACAAAAAAATCATTTCTAAGAACAAAAATATCGAAATAGTTTTCAAATTATACCATCTAAATCCATATTGAATGACTATGAGAAATATTACGATTCATTTTTTCTTTAATCCTGTTTCATCTAACAGCAATAAACAAAGACAAAAACATGTTTTCAAAAATTTCTGAATAAATGCAATTTTATTTTACATTCGAATAGTTTAATCTTAAGAGTTTTATTTCTATAGAAATAAAATCTGTACCTAAAAGTTTACTATATCTAATCACCATTTATTCTAATAAGAATTTAAATTCATTTTTTTTTCAGAGATGAGAAAAGTTAAATATCTCACATACTAAAATATCCTTCAAATATTTGTCTATTTATTCACTTAAAAATTCAGATGCATTTGAATTTCTATTAGATAATATTTAAAAAAAAAACAAAAAAAAAAACAAATATATTTACAGTAGAAGCTCTTTAATCATAACATTTTTGTTATAGCAACAAAGTCTGGTCACTATGTTGAGCATACCTCGTGTTACAATAACAGACTTTCTCATTACTAAATTCATCCATTTCTTTATATCGAATATTCATGTCATAGGAAAATATTACACACAATAGCTTATAAATAATCAAACATTGATTAGACCAAGAACCAAATATGACTTCAAATAAAATAGAAATATAAGAATAAAAAATTTTTCTCACAGTTTAGTTTTATTAAATGACTTATTTTTGTTTTGATTATTTTCATTTGAAACTAATGGCATCTAAGGGTAGATTTTAGCAATATTTTAAGAAATAAAAAAAAGCAATTATTCCATATATTTTGAAGTTAGAAATATAATCATTTCTCTTTAATTCTTTGAATAAATTTGAGATATTTCTTTTCTGAAATGTTATTTCAGATAGACAACAGAGATTTTATATTTTTTAAATCTTTTAAAATGACATTAAGTAGTGCAATCAAGTCATAGAATAAAATGTCTAACCATCTTCACTAGATTCTTCCGTGCTATCAGTGTCTTCATATTGAAGTCTACGTTTATCAGCCAGCTTGCTAAGAATGTTTTCCCTTGCTTTTCGTTCTTGAATTGTTCCAGCTAACAAACATGCCTCCCAGCTTAATACATGACTTGCATCATCATCCAAATCTTCAACGTCAGCATCATCTTCACTGGTCCTGAAAATAAAAACAAAAAACTCATAGAAAAATTAGGGTTTTATAGATTTTATGGTACATTTTCTTTTGGGAAATAATTTGGAAAAGATTTCCTCAGTTAATGAAAATAGAATGACATTAAATCATTCTCATTTTAGTAAATGTGTTGAATTATCAAAATAGTCAATGTTTAAATATGAATTGTTGGATATACATATAAATATATAATTATTTCAATCTTATATTTATTGAACTGTTATTACTATTTAAAACAGACAACTATTATTGTTAAATATATAATTATTATAATTTTTTAAAAGTAAACAATTTTATGTTAAAATATATATTAGACAGCTCAAAATTTATACAGTCTGAATAATCTCATTTTCAATTAGGAAAAAAACACCAAAAATCAATATCCAAATATCATAATAGCATAGGAAAATTATCTAAGATTGCTAAAACGTTTTATATAAAGAAAATACATGTTTTACCAAAATAAAATTGAGGGAAAAGCATGCGACAATTAATAACAATCAATAAAAATGCATAAAATAATAAAATAGATAAAGAGTTTAAAAATGTTCAATTTGAAAAGATTTAGGCCATGAAGGAGGGAAATAAAACTGCAAGCAAAAAGCCAAATTAAGAATTTTTGGTAAGAAAATTTTTAACATTTTAAGTTATTTTTAAGTTATAACTACTTCATGAGATATATATATATATATATACACACACACACACTCGTGTATAACCAGATCTTGTGTATACATTGACCCTTGATTTATGGTGATAAAATCATGAATTTTCAAAGCTAAAAAATTGCTTTGAATCCTTCCCATATTTACATTCCTATCTTTGCAAAAAATTAGGTCTCCAAAATTCAACCTATATACAAGTATATAATTGTTCCCATCCTCTTATATTAAATAAACAAGACTGAAATAAGCAAATGATGATTTCAAAACAAATAAAAAGCTGTGTGAAAATTCACAATTTCTAATTAATATATGAAAATCACTTTAAGGCACACATCATATCTGCAACAATTAAGAAATATATACTTTAATAATAAAAATTACTGATTAGCTTCTTATAATTAGCAACCATCAGTATACCTAAGTATACCATATTATAATTGTGTATGTTAATTTCTATCCTATAAGGTGTCACATAAAGCAAAGACAGTAAATTATTGCATAAAGCAAGAGATTAAAATATTGAATAACTAAAAAATAAAGACATTTAAAGAAATTAGAAATGATTGAGAACCTTTTTAGAAAATATTTGGAAGACAATTATTTTTTATTATATTTTCAATGAAGTCCATTTATAGCAAATGGCAAAACCCATATTCACTCATTCATTTCATGCAGGATAAAGCTAATAAAAATAAAATAAAAGCACAAAATACAAACATCTTAGGAAAAAGAAGAAAAAACATGCTGAAGTTATTCTGAGTGGGAAAAATAATTTTCTTAAAATTGTTGTTTTCATTTTCAAAGATTATGAAATGAGCAGAACTCAATATTTCAATAAAGATATTTTTGCTTTTCACAATTACATGAAATTAAAATAATTTTTAAGACATTTTAAAAAAAAAACAAAGTAAAATAATAAAAATTTGAAGGTTGTGCTAACAATTTGCAAATTAAGTGTATACTCTAAAGCTTTTTTGATAAATTAAAAAAGTATAATATTCATTAAGACGAATTTATGAACATAGAATATAAAGGGACATAACTTCAAATATTACAGGTAAATCAATTCATAATCAACGAAACTGCAGGTAACTCTTTCCTCAAATATGAATGCATTTTTTCACTGTAGTTAAATGATGAAAAACCTTTCACTTTTACCTTGTTTCAACAAATTTTATATAAATGAATATGAGCAGTTAGTGAAAAAAAACCATTATAAATCTTAAAAAATCCTCGATCACATTTGAAACTATATTGCATTTTTTAGTCAAATAATTCACAGAGAAGTAGTTAAAATCAAGATCATATCTCCAAAACAGTTAACTAGAATTATCCTAAACAACAGCAAAGAAAGAAGATATCTATTATATTCTGATTATACAAAAAATTATACAGTATATCCAAATCATTAATGAATCAAGAATATCATTTGATTATCAAATGACTAGGACAAAAGTGTTCATGTATAAAACAGATGATATAACAAACAAAAAAGATAAACACAAAAAACAAAGCAGAAAAAAATGACAGAATTATTTAACAACAAAATGTAAAGCAAAAATTTTCTATCAAGAAAAGTTTGAGGTTTAATTTTATAAATTTTTAATAAAAATAAGATGATTATTTGATTCTTTTTCATCAATTGAATATTCTTTACTATATTAACTGATTTTTAAAACAATATTTATCTATGCTTTTTTTAAATATGTGGTAAAAAGTAACAATTATTTCTTTGTTTATTGCATCTAACTTAGTTAATGTTGTAAGGCACAAGTAAGTTTGAATGAATAAATTAGCTGATAATTTGAATATCAATCAAGACATTGGTTTCCATATAATGTAATCTTCAAATATGAAAATAGGTACTTATATTTCTCTTAATATTTATCTGAATTAAATCCATTCATCACAGAAAACTAAAAGGATTGAAACTTTAAAAAACAAAAACAAACAAAAAAACATGAAAAGGAATATTTGTTTGAATTGCTTTTAAATATTTTCTAAAAGGTTATCAGGGGTCAAGTCAAATACTTCCCCCTTTTGAAGTAAAAACTACCACTTGAAAGATAAAGCTAAAGAGACAAAATGACATACTCTTAAGATAAACATCTAGAAGAGATCAATGTTAAAGTATAAATTATAATTAAAAAACAAAACAAAACAAAATGTGCATCATTAAAAAATATGTGCAAGAAATTATAAAGTTATTTTAAGAAAATTAAATGCAATTAACAGTTGAAAATTCAAGATTTTAATTAGACTTATAAATATATATCTCTTAACAAAAAATAAATATACTCATTTTATAATCTATATACAACACAATCTGACTTTATATAAAGTGTTCTTGAATGCATTAAAAACTTGGTCTCAGTCCAGAGTTATGAAAAATTCAATTGATATTGGTAACATGATTTGTGTTACCATAGCATCAAATTTGACATTTTGAACTAAAAGTTATTACAACATTGATACAAAGATTAATACAGCATATACAAAGAACAAACAATATTTACTTATCATTATTATAATTTTTTTTTGTTTTTCACACCAGCGTTAGCTGATAGTTTTTCACTGGAGTCTGAGTGAAAGCAAGTCTTCTCAAGTCTCCAGGACCCATCTCAGTATTCTGGCTGATCTTAAGTAGGAAAAAATGCAACACTCAAATCTCAGCCTAAAAACTGAAGAGTTTAGTTAATCTCATTGTATGCAAATGTGGCAGTTTGGTCCAGTTTCTTTATTTAATGGCATATCAACATTTGTGGGTTATTTAATGCTAAAGCCATCCTAGGAGAAGAACTGTAGTGGTACTATTTAACTCATAGATGGAGGGATTAAGGGGTGTTCATACCTTTCCCAAAGGTATTAATCTGTAAATGAACACAATAGCTTAACTACCATGTAAGTTATTACACTATTGAAACTGCCCCAAATATACACAGGAGTGAAACTTTAATTCTACATTCCTAACAGAAGTATCAATTAATATGTAAATTATATAAGCAAAGAATAACTTTCATTTATAATATCTTAGCAAATTTTGTTTTTTTAAAATGAAAATTTGCATGAAATTTAATGGAGTATTTTCAAAAATTTTCATATGGGTCAAAATCTGAATTTATATTATACAATATGCAAACAGTACAAATATCTTCAGAAAATATGAGGAGAATGCTACAAACAAAATATGCAGATATATGTAAGATAAATAACAAAAATAAATTACAGAATTGATTATATAATCTAAAATATTCTAATAAGTATTTACACTTATACAGGTATAAGCATTTTAAGGAAAATTAACAATCTTTTCCCCTATTTTTCTGTTCATTTATTCACTAAAAGAAAATCCTAAAAGCTAATTGTTTTAAAACAATATAAAGTTTTACATTCAGTAAAATCCATAATCTTCACTTACAATATTCCATCAGCATCAAACTAAGATTTTTTAATGGATTTTAATGCTTAATTTCTTTTCATTATGATAATTTAAATAAGTTACTGGTTTTAATGAATAACAAATAACAAGGAATCAGACATGCACCAACACAAAACAAAGCTATCAACAAAAAAAAATAAGAGCATGATAAATACATGCAGAATTGAACATCTAAAGTGAATAACAATCTGCAAGGCAAATGATAATAATGACAATGACAATAACAACAACAAATCAAATCAAGCTACCAAACAAGAAAAAAAAAAGAAAAAAAATGAAGGCAATATGAGTTTGAAACATCATACCACTGTGACAGAAAATCAGACAGCTCCAGATCGGATAGCTCTTCACTGGAATTTAGAAATGTTATTTTATAGAGAATGCTTAGCTGAGACACAATGAGTTATTTGGATTTACAACTAAACATATAATAGCTTAAAACTAACCTATCTTTTTGAAGAAAAAAAATAGATATAGTATTTCACAAAAAAAAAAGAAAAAAAAAGAGAGTGAGAGAAAAAATGTTTATATATTTGTTTTCTGATCAATTCACAAGTGAGAGTTTATACTGAATATACAAATTTTTGTAAATGTACAATATTCATTATTTGATATTTGTAAGGCAAGCACACAGTTTAATGAGAGTCAAAAACATTTTCAATTTTGTCATTGTTAATCTCTAGTTATTATGATGCATCAAAAGTCCACGCTTAAAAACACTATACTCCCAAATGTACACAGTATACTTGTCACATGCTTGTTTTTATAAATGTCAAGCTGCTTAGAAACTAATAGGGCATGTCAAGATTAAGTTTGAACATGATTTTGAACATTCAAAAATTATTACAACATAATGGCAAATTTCTTCCAATTTGATTATTTTAAAACAAAAACAGCTTCAGGTATATGATTCTATACCAAATGAAATTTTCATGAGTAAGAGATGTAGCATATTATTTGAAATTGATTACAGTAAAAAAATATCTTCCTCTTTTCTTTTCTTTTTTATTAAAGATCTAAAAATTCAATTTTTCTAGTTGAACGTGGAAAATTTAAATCTAACAATAATCAAAACAAGTTAACTGTTAATTCTGTTTTGAATAATGTTAGACTTGAATTTTAATGTTCAACTAGAAAAATGTTTTAATCTTAATAAATTTCAGATAATTAGATACATATTGGTAACACAAAAATAGTTTGTAATCAGTTTAGTTAATTTTTCATTTCAGTAGTAACCTACTTTTGACATGTGACCATTGCAAAATATATTGAATATCAAAATTTCACTACATTATAAACAATGGAAAGAATTTCAGAACAAAAACTTATTTATTTCAAGACCCCTTTGTGGAGCAATGAAGTAGGTATAGCTTTGGAGTTGGAGGCATCCTCCAATGCTGAACAAGCCATGGATGACTGGGGAAGATACCTGTTCCAGGTAAGTAAATCAGTAAAGTTACAGATTTACAACTGCAAATTTTTAAAAAATTGAATGTTCACTGAAAACAAATTGCTTGAAACAAAGGGAAAATATGTAAGGTAAGCCAGAAATATTACTAGAAATTATACTTATTATTACAGCACCCTTGGTAATTATTACAAAGTATGTTAGGGGAAACCTAAAAGTAGGCAAAAATTACTTTATTACCCTTTCACAGTTAATTGCCCCAGAAACTTTTTATATAGTGTACAGTGTAGAAAACCTAATGTTATATTCAGAAATAAATGTAAAAAGTAAGTAAAGTTAGCGACCATAGTCGAGGGTGACCCGAAGGCTCCCTTTTCGATAGCTACTACACCAAGGTGTAGGGGAGGGCGCTACTCCATTCCCAGGATTGCTCCACTTTACCCTTGAACCGTACCTTATAATGCTGAGTGTTAAGCAAGGTGGTATCAAGTACCATTTTTAAAGTCTTTGGTATGACTCGACCTGGGATTGAACCCAGGTCTCCCGGGCCATTGGCGAACACTCTAACCGCTGGGCCAATGTCCCGGTTGTAAATAAATGTACTTCTACTTAAATTCTGTTAATTATTTCAACCTTACCATTAAATAAGACTTTTCTTTGGAACTTTTCAGATTTTGGCATTATTTTAGGCAATATCATTTGAAGAGTTTGCAAATTTTAATTTTTTAAAATAATATACTGAAATCTTTGTGTTGCAAACTAATTTCCTAAGATAGTCTTATGAGAATATATATTAGGTCTTCCACACTGTTAGAACTTGTGTATCATTAAAGAATGCCATTAGAATATGTGCATCAATACAAATTCTACTGTAGTTTGAAATTGTCTTTTTAACCTCTGCTAAGTAGTTAAAAATCAGCTATTGCATTAACAAATTTCAGTTTCTTTTGTTATCTTTAATCATTCAAGGTCAATAAGATTTATTTTTATAAAAGTACAAAAACAGTAATAATGATAAATTATGATATCAATAATTTTAAAGTCAATTTCATAAAATATTTGCTTTTTTCCTTTTTAATTCAACAAGAAAATTTCAGAGACTATTCTCCAGTTAGTTAAATAATACAAATGGGTATTAGTTGTTTAAATTTCTGAGACTAAGCTTGATGATTTTTATCATTAAGGGTTTTCAGACTATTAAGAAATTTAATTTTTAGTCATTGGTTATTTGATAAAATAGAGAAAGAATAAAAAAAACATTCTAAGAGCAATCTACCTATTCTAATTAAAGATCATTTGCTATTCCACATTTTCAGATTTGTCCAACCTTAAGTCAACCAAATGAAGATATCAACTCAAAATTATCATTTCACATTTCTTAAGTAAATATAATTACATTCATGGTTATTGATTATTGATGAATATTTCTAAGATGTTAAGCAGTACTTGTTATTAAATTGCTGTTGATGCTAGTGAGTACTAAAGGCATATTAACCCTTTGAACCCTTAGCCCAATGATCATTAGATACTTTGTACTTGAGCTCACAATATTTACAAAATAGTTGAGCACAAAACACATTCAAACTATGCATATATCTTTTGTTTAAAAATATCCCATCATTCCATTAAAAGAAAAGCTGTGAATGGTTACTCTATTAAGGTTTTTATTATAGATTTCTGATAGGATTTGAGCAAAAAAATATTTTGCTTATGATGTACAGTAAAATATCATTCAACCCAAAACATCAGACTTATGGGTTCAAAGGGTAGTACTACATATACTGTTGTAAGTTCTCCATTTTGTTATATTTAACACAATCCCTATTATATTAACCTATTAGCTGTTATTGTAAAAAACAAATTAAACATTACTTAATATTATCATGGCTGCATACCATTTTGTAATTATAAATGAAAAGATCAATGAGAAAAAGAAATTTCCTTACTCTGATTCACTTGATTCAGAATCTTCATCCTCTTCATTCAAATTCTCCTCTGACATAGATGAACTCAAATTATGCATAGTTTGAAGTTCTTCTGAATCTTCAGGTACACCACCAGTGGCATTCTCAAATTCTACCCTTTCTGGAGTGTTCTTCAAACCATTTTGAGCCTCTTCTTTCACTTTAATTGCAGCTGAAAATAAACAGTAAACTTAGTAATTCTTTTTTTTTTCCTCTAAATTTAGTTATTTGAATTGTTACAAATGAAGATAAATATATGTACAGTATGAAAAAGAAAAACAAGTTATAAGAGATTCAATAACAACATAATATTACCCATATCTTCTTTATATGAAACCTACACCATTTGCTTCATTTAGCATAATGCAACTACCAGGTTGCTCCAAGAATAGTGAGTGTGTTCCACAGATTCTGCAAGATTGACTTCAGAAAAACATTTGACTTTATCCAACAAGAAAAAACAAAGACAAAATATTATATAATTGGATCATACTTTATAAGTTCTGTTAAATTGTTATTTTGGTGTGAATTTTAAATTTGGTCTTAATTTGTATTTGAAGGCTACAAACTACTTTTTTTTTACCTAAAATTTAAAAGACGTTGCTGTCATAACTATGTATTCTACAGAAACGATAGAGATAATGGTTAAAAAGTCTTGTAAGAATCTAATTAAAAACTCACAAGCATTCTTCTTTTGCAAAGGAGGTGTTTGTGGACTGGGTTGAGTTGGCTCAATTGGAATTGGATTTTTTACAGCCACTGTCTCTGGAATCCCATCAATCTAGAGAAGAAAAAATTTATCTTGAAAATTAAAAAGAATATAAATACTAATATGCATTAACATTAACAATATATGAAATCCTAAACAATAACAATTCACAATTTTTAAGAATCTTGGATTATAAAAGAGCAATAAAAAAGGAGCGATAGTTGAAGGTTAATACAAGTTTTAAAGTTTGTTCTACTATGATTAGAATACCTGATTTTGTTCAAAAATATACAAGAGCTTATGAATTTCTTAATTCACATTTTTTTTAAAATCATATAATCAATTTGACGATTTGCTCTTATTTATTATGATTTTTAAAAATTGTAAACAGTACATAGACAATTTTTTGAGCTCCACTATCCACAATATAGTTATCTGAAACTCCATATAAATACTTAAAATACATTTTGTTAAAAAAACTAATTTAAAAAAAAAAATATTTAAATACTTATGAAATTCTTAAGATGAAACAGAAAATTAAAAATTTTTTTTATGAATTGATGTAATAAAAAATTGCTTAATTATCATACAAGCATAATTATTGTCTCAAAAAAATTTTAAATTTCATAAAGGCAAAGTAAAAAATTAACTGAAAACAAAAGACATTTGGATTTTTATCAAAGGGTTTGTTATTTTGAAAAGATTTTCAAAAATTTATAAATGAAAATTTGTCTCAGTTGATGTTATTGTATTGATAAATATATTCTGTAAAAGTATTGTGCATACATGCATTCAAAAAATGTATGTTATTTAAGTAAATGTTTTGTACATTATGAAAAAGTAATAAGAAAAAGCTGAAGAGATTAAATGGTTTCTGGACATTGACTGCTTGGAGAAAAATGCCTGCTGATGCCTTGATTAACAGACAGAACTGAGTTATCATCATTCACATTGAGTTATATATATGTGACTGATGGAAATTTCAGCAGATAAGCAATTTCTGTCATTTACAGTTGAGTCATAAAACTGAATGACTAAAGGTTGTTTGATTCAAACTTTATTGCTAACTAAATTCTAAATGTAAAGAAATGTAAACTTGATTAAAATAGACTCTAGTTACCTTATCATTTTCATCTGTTAAGCTGTGTTTTCTTTTTGGCCTCTTCATTCCAACATGTCGGAAACAATAGAATTTTGCTAAAGTAAAATAAAAAGCAATGGATGATTTTCACATGAAAATTGTGTCCTGAAAAAAAAATTTTTTATTAGAATTTATTATTAAAATAATTCACACTCAAATCTTTTTGAAAAAAAAAGGCAGTTTTTCATTAGATTGTTTTCCCTTGATAGTATACAGACTATTAAATAAAATAAGGGTTATAAAAAATTCAATGAGGTTCCCCAGTTTAATTTTCAAAGTTTTAGCAAAGTATTTATAAAAAACTTCCAGTACAAACATTAATAATGTGAATAGGTATGTACTTAAATCTTTCAAAATTTATTCAAACTTTGTAATTCTTTTTCAACTCTTATAGCTTACTAAGTGTTTTTTTGGTTGATTTTTCTATAAATTCAAAGATGGTTACAGCTATGGCCACCAAATTTTCTATGGTTCCTAATGAGACCCCAGATCCATGCTGTTAGCATGCCTTGATGATAACATTTTTGAAAGTTCCAAAATATTTCAAGTTCTTTGTGAGCAGTTCAATTTATCATGTAAATATAATGCTAAACTGAATCCTGACTTTGTGTTATTAGGTTAACTAAACTAAACTTTTATCTTTTTGTTTAACTATGTGAATTTGAATTTACCAGAAAATTTCCCAGTCACTAATTCAATTTATAATCTTTTCGCTTTCTATTAATTTTTTCTGGTAACTGGAAAATCAAGACTATTGGCAATGACCAACCAGAGGGTATAAATTTTAACCTCTTAACAATGTTATTTAATTTAGAAGTCCTCAGAAAAACATAGCATAACTAGCTGAAAATCCCATCTATAAAGTGGGTATTTTGCTACTTATAAAGTATACAAATTACAGTATAAGTGCAAAATATAAAAAATTTCTACTTTTTTTTACATGTCAATAAATGAAAATTCTCAGTACATTTGGTTTGGTTTTATGGCATATTAACCATTGTTGGTTATTTAACGCAAAATCCTGTTTTTACATATATATTAAATATATAATTTGTAAACACATTTTGTAGATACATTTTTAAACAAGCTTGAGCTCATTTCTTTTGCTCACAGTTAAACAGTTTTAAGTATTGATATCTAATACGAATAATTCTATTTACTATAAATCATCTTTTTGTTTACAGTTAAATATTTTCAAGTATTGCTATGTAACAGAAATAATTTAATATCAGCCATTTGTTTGCACACATTTGAATAGATATACATGATATGTAAGAGATTAGTTAGTTGGTAATTTTATTTTTAAATGAGTTAGAACTCATTTTTTTTTGCATACTAGTATTGCTATTGTTTCTACACAAATGGTTTCAATTATTGCTATCTAACACTTATAATTCTATTCAATATCAATAATTTGTTTGCACACAGTGAAGTGGTTACAAGTATTGCTATTCAACATTATTCATTTGTTTGCACACAGTTAAATGATTCCAAGTATTGCTATGTATCATCAACAATTCAATTAAACAGCAGTCCTTTGTTTACACACAATTACATAATCAAACAGTTCTATTTCAAATAATTCAATTTAGCACAAATCATTTGTTTGGACTCAGCTTAAATGTCAAACAGTTCTATTTGACCCATAGATAGGACCCTGTCAGGTGCTAACACCCTGGGCCAGAGTGAACCTGGGAGCGATAGCAATGAAAGGGTACCCAGCATTCCCCAAAGCTCCAGCATTACAGGAGCCTGACCATCAGATTGTTTAGTGTCATATCCAGGACACTCATTGGGGAAGGGTCTTACCCTTTTGCAAAGAAGCAGTTGGTATATTTCTGTGAAAACTCCAAAACTACTTACAGAAAACAATTTTTTTTTTAATTTAATTTTTTTTTTTTAAATTCAAATCAAAGTTTTACTCTTTTTATATACTGATAGAATTTTCACTTTTAAAAGGAATTTTGGACATACTGCATTAGATTATTTAATATATTTTTTATATGAACAGAAAAATGAAATAAAGAAATATACTATTTGGTTGAAAATTACATGTGAAGAGTATGTGCATTTCCACACAAATTAAAAAATAGGACTGCAAATTTTGTTTACTTTTATGTTTTTTTATATGAAAGAAATTTAAGCAGTTGGTAAAGGAACTTTTTAGATATTATTATTTCAAATAATAGTCTTTTTAAAATATTTTCTAAATATTCATAATTTTCTTTTAAATCAAAGTAATTATTACTGAATGATTTAATAGCAATTGGTAAGAAATGTTTTCTTATATGAAAGCAACTTGAATAATTCCTAAGAAAATTTTACACAGCACAAATACCATATACATCATAAATGTAAAGTCTTTCTATGAAACATAAACAAAGTTAAAACTAAACAACAAGCACTGTGTATATTTATGTTAACTGAATCAAAATCCTTCACACATAAACACATACATGAACAATATTTGGAGCTATTTACCTTCTCCAGTTGGAGTTCGATGGCATGAATAATTACTCAATCTTAGGTTGGTTTTACAGTGATCACAGCGCAAACAACCACGATGAAAGAACAGCCCCTCAGCACTCATACGTTCCATGATATAAACTCTCCGCTTACAAAAGTAACAGAATTCACTGGCTGGTTGAGCTGCTAATAAGGTAGGTGTGGATTTCTTCAAAGAAAAATTTTGATTATGTATTAATAATAATAAAACAATATTGAAAATATTCTTCAAAAGCAAATTAATCCATGAAATAGTTACAACTTTCAATGCTTATTTTTTGCTTTAAACAGTTTTAAAAATATATAAGAAAAAAAAAAAGTAACATTTAGAAAATACTATTCAACATTAATAATAATAATTAGCAAATCTTCATCTAAATAAAGAAAAAAAAACTAAATAAGATATACAAAAAAATAATGTTTACTGAGAGACTACATCATTTATCATTCCAATAAGCTAACGAGTATGAAAATATATTGTTGATAACTTTGAGAAGAGACATGCTCTAGTTTGAAAGTTGATTTCAATAACTTACAGACTCAGACAATCCTGCTGCATGAGTCTGCCTACGCAACACGCCTTTTTCCTCCATGGCTCTTTTTATACACCTGGCATAGTCTCATTTGCATAGGAACAGCGAGAGTCTGTGTTACTCACGCAAGATACTCAAATACAAAAGTGACTGTGTGTCGCCATTTTAGCTTTTTTTTTTTTTTGTTAAGCGACTGAACCCTACAAAACATGCCCACATGCTAGTCAGGTAAGTTACAATTTTCCCTACACTCCCCACTGATCTCATGATCACAAACAGGGCAGGGGGCTAGGATTCGTCTTTGTCGGGTACTTCTTTGAAGAGGAATCATGCAGGTTTCACCCTCATGCATACTCTCGTCTGTGGTTCGAGTTTCAATAGACACTTCATCGGTTGGGAGGCTACTGGCATCGGAATCACTGTCAAGTGGATTTGAATTCAGATAGATTAAACGCTCACTATCCTCAGAATCACTTTCGTCACTCGATGATAATTGCATCTGTATTACTGGTCAGAGGTCTTTAACGTGATGAGGCACCCCATCAATTTTCACAGACAGTAGGCTGATCACTTTAGTAACGCGAACGGTGCTATATTTTGTTGGGCACTTGCTGCATGGATTTTTAACCCAAACCACATCTCCTTTTTCATACTTTCCTCTAGTCACCTCTGGCTCAGGGAGCGGGTTATCGTCAACACCTTTTATTCAGACATTGTATCTATGTAGCATGTCAGCCAGCGCGGTGCAAGGTGAAACGTCATCCTTTGGGGTGACGTTGTGCCAATAGACCGCCTCCAATATTGGACAATTCTTTCTGGCTGCGATAGTCTTAACGGTTCTATGACTTCTTTCTACAATTCCATTTCCACTTGGTGAGTAGGCACATCAAAACCACAGATGCACTCCCCAATTCCTCGCAAATTCTCCAAAGTTTTTACTAGTGAATGCAGTGTCATTGTCGGTCAGTATTTTTATCGGCAGGCCTCGCTCGAGGAAAACATTCTCTGTCAGATAACAGTGGGTACATCTTGTTGGCGCAGTAGCTGCCATATTGCAAATCTAGAGGGGCCACAGTCAATGATAGTTAGAATTCTTACCATTGTGGTGGGTTATGTCCATCGCTAATCTGCTGCAGTTGTCTTTCACGCCGAGTTATCCCAGTGAACAGGCAGCAGATCTATCGATTGACAGGTTTCGCAGGCTTTCACAACAAATTTAGCAGTTTCTTTGGACACTTGCGGGTCAACCAACCTGGCAAAGTATAAAGTCCACTTCGCACCTGGATGTCCACTTTGATGATGGATGTCAGCCACCTGGTCCTCGTCCAGTTGTCTTCCTACTATTGTGCAACTCTCGAGCACCAGCTCTTTTCCTTCCTTGAGCAGATCCATTCACCTGCACGGCACTCTGGTGAGACTATCTGCGCGGTTCTGACAAGACTTCACGAGTTTCATGTCAGTGGCCAGTCCATATTCTTTCGCCAGCAATCGCAAGGTTCCAAACGGTCGCCTGACAAGCATCTCGCCAGCTGCCCTTGTGTTCACACATGCTTTTCCAGTTAAAGTGTCATAAATCTACCAGTACACACACGCCGAATCAGTGACCAAGTGTAACTCTGTCGCCTCCCACTGAAGGGCCAAAATGACTCTTTTGAGGGACACGTCGAGTTCAGATAGATTGATGTTCTTAGCGTCGTTAGTTGGACGTAGCCAACACGCATCCTCAATGACCGTCCCATTCATTTCCAATACCAATCCTGTAGCTACAGAACTCGCATCCACCCAGACAGTAATTTCTTTACTGTCCATACACTACTTTCCCCCAACAGGATCTGCTTCTTGTACTCTGGTCAAAGTCTCTGCCAATATATGACAGAGAGAAGTATTTTTGATTCTATCATCCCAGCCCTTTGTTACTGCAGTTGCCAGGCGCTTGATAAATGCAACTGCCACCTTGAGCCATCCACATACAGGGAATTGATCAACAAGTTTTCTGCAGAGAGAAAAGACGTGCCGACGGGTTAATCCATCAGGGATTTCCGGAATTTGACTTCCTCGTTTCCATCAGAGGGTGCCATCCTTTTCCCAGACTTGCAAGTCAAGAACTCTGGCTCCATCTCTCAGTCATACCGGATCCTCGGAAACCAAACCATAGCCCAAAAAATGTTGTTGTATGCGTGACGCAAGAACTAGGGTTTCATTAATTAAAATGTTATCATCATACGCTGATGTGGCACTTTTGATCATATGGTCTTGAGATACGATGGCGTCTATAACAGACTTCATAATAAGTGGCGCCACATTCAGCCCAAATCCCAACCGTGAAAGACAAGTGCTGACCCCTAAAAATGACTGTTTGAAACGGCCATAGCACCTTCTCAATGTGGATTTGAAGATATGCATTTCGCAGGTCTAAAAACAACACATTGACACCTTGTCGCCGCCACTCTCTTAGTTTCTGCACGCACACTTCTGCATTGGCAGTGAAAGCATCCACAAAACCGTTCAATTCCCGGTAGTCAAGCACGGGACGCACCTTCTGCTTCTGCATGACCACCATTAAGGGAATTCGACCCTTGGGTGGGCCAAGTTCTTCTGAATATGGCAACAGCCATCCATTCTGCTGCCACTGTAGGATCTCATTCTCATAGGCATCTCTGGCATGACAAGGCACTGCGGATTCCTGCATACTATTACTCAGTTCACTGGGAGAGCGACTGTTTGCCCATTTCCATGATGCAGTCTATTCTTTGTTACTGCGATCATATGTCACACTAAAGTCCGGCTCGTCGATAGAGATGGCAGCACATCTGTTCAGGCCTCCAAAACGTGCTTCACCTGATTCCGTAAGGTAAACACCATTGAGTTCCTTGATCGCATCAATCCCCAACAGTAGATCGAAGCCCAACTGCTGTTTATCTACAACTACTGCTTCAATGTCGACAGCCGGAACTTGGCCAACCTCCACTTCTATTCTGCTGTATCCTTAGCAATATAATGTCCTACCGTCAGCTGTTAGGACTCCTGCTGATTTCTGCTTCCAAAAGCGACACACAACTTTACTCACCAACTTCTGTGAGCACCTGGAATCAATCAACGCCATGCACTCTGACAATGTTTGGGCAACAGTCCCCAAACCAACCGGGCTAGTCATCGCAGCTCAGCAAAAAACTTGGCTACCGTCTCATCTGGGCAAAGTTGTCAAGTGACAAACTGGTCATATGCATTAAATGCATCAGTAGCAAATGCGGTTATGAGGGCCTGCTTGATTTGTTCTGCATCTGCTTTCTGTTCCGCACTAAGTTGCCTGTATATGGCTAAAGCTCCACCTCACAATCTCAATGGCAGGACGTGCTCAACATTCTTCATATCAGTCGCAGCACCACTAAACTCCAGAATCAGCCGGACGTCTAACATCTTGACCTCCATCACTGAAAGGTAGTATATTGCCGAAATAGCTTCTAGTTTGAAAGTTGATTTCAATAATGTTACTGACTCAGACAATCGTGTTGCATGTGTCTGCCTATGCAACATGCCTTTTTCAAACTCACACGCCCGTTCCCTCCACGGCTCTTTTTATACACCTGGCATAGTTTCATTTGCATAGGAACGGCGAGAGTCTGCATTACTCACGTGAGATAATCAAATACAAAAGTGACTGTGTGTCGTCATTTTAGCTTTTTTTTTGTTAAGCGACAGAACTCTACAAAATGTGCCCACACGCTAGTCAGGTAAGTTACAATTATCCCTACACATGCCAAAAATTATTTGGGTAACTAAATCTCTTTGTATTCTTGAAGTAATTAACACAAAGTTGTGTCAGATGTATAATCTATGTGAAAATGAAATTGAAACTCCTTTCAACAGAAAATTGCCAGAATATACCAACTGACCAATCCATTCCAACAGAACTAGGTATACTAAATACCTGGGTCATTCCAAATTATACATCTGGATAAACCTCACACCCTGTTATAATTTGAAATTATCAAGGTATTGAGTGTACCCATTGGTACTAGAATGGATAGATCCAGTTGGTATATGAGTTATTATTTTGGGTCACCATTTTATTTTTATCCATATTGAAAGTGCTGTTTCTTAGTTATTTAATGACATATCAACCTTTTCAGGTTATTTAATGCCAAATTGGTCTTTTTTTTAAGTAGTGGTACTATTTAATCCATAGATTGGAGGATAAGGGGTTCCATACCTTTCCCAAGAGTATTTATCTGAAAGTGAACGTAATTGCATGACTGGAGTTCAAACTCATGTACTATGATTCCACAGTCCAGCGCTTTAACCATTACACCATGAGGACACCCTTTAAAATGTTATGTTAACAACATTAAGAATATGAAGGTGAGATTCAATTGTCAGAACAATTTCTAGTATCATGAAAACAACTTTGTAATTTTAACAAAATAAAAAAATATAAAACAAAAGAAAATTTAAATTTAATGAATAATTTGAAAATAATTTTGATTTTTTGTTCCCTGATTGAAAAAAAAAATTCAAATGTGGTCTTCAAATGAAATTAACAGTTTAGAGTTGAAATTTAAGAATAAGATTATTTGGAAAAAATGAAAGTAATTTTGTATACTTACAATTCGTTTAACTGGAGGAGGCAATGGCTGGAAATCTGCTTTGAATTTTGATGCAAGAATCTCAGCCATTGCACTGACATTTACTTTACTCTGAACTTCCCTTTTGTTGTCTCTTTTCAGATCTTCAAATCGCCAGTTAGAATTTAATCTGTTGCTGATCTCACCAATTGGTAGTTTTGAGAAGCTTTTCAATTCAACAGGTGTCTGCTTTAGAAAAAATTAAAACATTCTTATAATTAAGCAAATAGATTTATAATTGTTTTTATTTGCTTCCATAAAACAAAGTAGAGTTGCCAATGCATCTAAATAAAACTTAGCATTATTTTCAGTTTCAGTTAAGGAAATACAGGTGGTATGGTTATTAAAAAATGAAATCAATGTGTGTAGTTCAAATTCCAGTTGAAGCACACATCCACTTCAGCTATGAGTAAAATAATAGTGCAGATGGGCTATCTAGCTATGATGGTATGCTAAAAGAAAGATAACAGTGAATTCAAACCATGGAGAAGGCAATATAAAACCACTTCACCATCTCTCCCAAGAACAATCATGCTAATTCAGTTTATTATGAATAAGCCATGACACCTAAGTTCTGGAAAGAATTTCCATTCCATATGTATTAAAAGACAATAGCTAACCAACTCATCATACCTTTAAAAAATATAATGTTGATCAGAACAAGTTATATAATAAGGGAAAAGAAATATTAGCCAAATGTTGATCCACCCCTACCACTAAAGCTCCATCATTTTTACCCTATTTCAATCTAACTCTTGAGAATTGTCAGGACCATCTCTGAAAAGGTTTTAAACTGTCAAGCTTACTTAATTTTTACAATCTAGAATGAAACTATTGATACCAATAAAATATTAAGTAACTGAAAGGTGGTCATGATTTGCAAAGCAGTTAACTATAAGATGCTTGCAATTCAGAGAAAGTGGGTGTCATTTTCAAAGCTTCAAGAAAAAAATGATTTATTAAACAGATTTAATAGGAAAGTGACAGTTTATTTACCTACCTATTATATTCAATTTTTTATCAATTGGAATGAATAATTTTACTCCAAAAATATATAACTTAAATAACTTTAAAATATTAAACTTAACATCTACACAATCTATTCATTTTCTTTTTAATATAATTTTTATACATTACTGTTACATATCTACCTACAAGATTTTTTACTTTAAAACAATCTAAGAATCGGTGATATTTTCATAAAATTAAAAAAGAACAAAAAAATTACATTAAATAATTTTTTTCTGAACATTTTTGGTAGATTTTCCAATGAAAGTAAAAATTGACTTTAAAACAGTCCAATTCTACATTAAGGAAAAGTTTTCTTTTTTTCCTATAATTTGATTTATTAACTTTCTCACATCAGGTAAAAAAAGAAAAAAAATGAACAACTCAATAATATTTTTCAGAACTTTAATTACATTTTTAAAATAAGTTGTTTAAAACCTTTTTAAAATTTCATATCCATAAACTAAACCAAGAAGTCCAAATTATTTTAAACTTACTTCCCCTATTAAACATTCATTAGTTGAAAAAACCTGATCTAATGTAGCTTTATCTAATCCCACTAGTTTGTACTTAGTATCTTCAGTAAACCAATACAGTCATTTTTTGCAAATAAATCTAAATATTCATTTTGTATTTCAAAATGTTGACTAATTGAATTCACAGGAGACACAACCAAAACATTAAACCAATGAAATATTTTCAGATTTATTTGATGCAAAATGTACTTTAATTGTTCAAGCAATACTGCTTGAACAATTGAAGTACTCTTCTTAACTTAAATTTTGAGATTTCTATTATATACATATATATATATATATATATACCTAGGTTTTATTAATTTCTTTCTTTTGTTAAAAAAATATGTTGATGTCTTTTCAATTATTTCTGGTATAAAGTCTTAATTTTTTTGATTTCCTTTTTAATTCTTTTTTACTTCAAAATTTACTTTGTCTTCTTTAATTATCAGTTTTATTTTTGTTTTAAATAACAAACAATTTGGACATTTCCAATAGTGTATTTTAACACAGATTGCATTTGTGAGTTTCTGTAGATACAATTTACAATTTATTAAATGTTTTTCAGTTCTTAGTCCTTCTTTGCATGAACAAAGAGTATATTGTATTGGGTGATCTTAAAGCCACCCCACTTTTTATATAAAATAAAAAATATAGTCTTGCCTTTATAGCTAATAGAATTTCTCATGTGAGAATGTGTCAATACAATTGTAATTGTGTTCAGGTAATATACGTATGACTAATAACATTCAAATTGTTCATATAACTATAAAATGTTAGACAAAAGCTTCAAAAACATGAAAAATACAAAAATAATTTACACTTTTCATTTTTGTTATCAATTTGATTTTCCTGTTATTTTGAGAGTTCAAGTTTAACAATTTCTTCAAGTATAATACTTTAGATTTTGTTCATTAAAGAAAGTGTCCTGTATTAAGATACAAAACTGTATCTGATGGTGAGGCTCCAGTCCTGGAGTTTGGGGAATGTGGAGTACTTCCTCATTGGCATTACTCCTAAGTCCACTGACTCTGATTGGTCATACCTGTTATGGGTAAAATAGAACTGTTCAATTTACAAAGGATTATTATTAGTAGTAATATGAACCCATACAGCAGTATGTAAGTTGTTCATATTTGATATGAATATTTGATACATAGAATTATTGATATTAAAGAGTAATACTCAAAACTATTTAAATGTATGCAAACAAATGATTAATACTATATAGAATTATTATTATTAGATAGGAATACTTGTGCTAACAAATGAGCTCTAATTCATTTAAAAATAGTTATGTACAAACTATTCACTTACAAATCATATAACAGAGTTTGGCATTAAATGACCCACAAGGGTTGATAACCATAAAACACCAATCATCTGAATCATTAAAAAAAATATCAAAAGGACAGATGAAATTCACAACTTTTGAAAAAAACATCCATTTCCTTAAAAATAAAACTGCATCTTGATATTTGCCCAGAATATATTGAAGATATTTGTTTTTGGATGAAGAAACATCTTTACACAGTTAACTTTAAAAAGAACAATTCAGCATATCTTTAACATTAAAGGAAATAAGTAATCTTATAATTGATAATTCCTTTGAATACTTAAGTAAATTTACAGGATTATTGAAAGTGGCAAGAATACTGAAGAAAGTAATAATACAATATATTAGAATTTAAATAAAAGAATCTTTTTCAATAAAATAAAAATCAAATATATCTTTACACAAGTAACTAAAAAAATCAGTTTATTTTTTACACTAAAGGGAATTTGGAATGATTAACACAGTAATCTTATAATCAATGTCCCCATTCTTAACGCAATATTTATATAACTTTTTTAAAAGAAAATAGATGTAACATCTCTGATTAAAGGTTAGTTGTTACTGTTATGTTAATCTGTTTACTGCTACAAGTGCTATTAATATAGTCTATGTGCAGCAGAGAGTATGATTTTTTTTATATTGAAACTAGTGACTTTTTTACAGTAAAAAGCTTCTAGGATTAGTCAAGCAGATCTTTACAGTTATGGTATGGTAAATAAGGTTTGAATCAAAGTGAAACTACATTTCAAGTTTTACACCAGACATTTCACCCTAATTCAAAAAGTAGATCTACCAATTTAACTTCAAACAATTAAATATATTTATGTTTTGAAATATCAATTCAAGTTAAAAATCAGTTGGATTGGACATTTAAAAACAATCTCAAAAAATATCTACTGCAAAACAGAAAATCTTAATACAAGATTTTTTGTTAAACAGAATATACAACTGTACATGGCAGATTGAGTATAACATAATCTACATCAGGTGCTTAGTGTCTATGAAGTCTATCAAATGTCAGTGTGTGTGTGTTGTGTGTGTGTATATATATTATAATGACTATAAATTGCTACAGTGATATTTACTGACAGTTTTATGTAGATTCAGGAGTTTCTGTTGTAATAATAATATTAATGTTTCTATTTAGGAAGGAAACAAGAATTTTAATTAGCACTTTATAGCCATCTATGTTATACTGAGAATTTGGATGATTAAAAATGGCATTAAGCATGAACATAGACTCTACAAAATTGACATTTAGTTGCAACTTGAATTGGTAGTTGGTTTATTTTATAATAAAAACCTCAATGATGTGACATTTTGTTTGAATAGAAACATAATGACAATTTTAATGATATATAGATTATCACTTATAGTTCTTTATTCAAATCATCCAAATATGATTATAATTTTAATTTAAACTTTATTCTAAAATAAGCTCTTTTATATAGTAAGAAAAAAAACTTCTTTCAAACATGAACATATTTCAAGAAAAAATTCACAAAAATGTGTACATTTTTATACCATTAAAGTGAAGAAAATTGAAATAATTGGTATTCACGGATTATGATAAAGAGAATGAATAGGCAGTTTAAACTTGATGGTCTAGTTATTTGTTAGTCCATCTCATTTTTAAAGAATTTTTCATGTGTGATAAATATTTCCTGTACTATTAGGACAATCCTCATGCCCTTTTAAAGGTGTGTTAACATGTTTTAGTACAATTTGATCTTAAATATAATTTAAGCTCCACATTTTCTATCTAAAAATCAGTAAAATAGTTTATCCTTTTATATGCAACCCCTGAATACAGCCATAATTATTTACACTTTTTAAGAAAACAACACATTAAAACATTATATAAATGTTTATGTTGTTCATTTCTCTTAGAAAAAAATGGATCATGGATATATATTTTCACTTTTTTTTTCTTAAATTTAAAAGATAAACTTTATTCAAGAACAAGGTTTTTCACTAAAACTGATTGAGAAAAAAAATGAAAGTAAAACTATTTAGTAAGTTCAAATATAAAATTGGCTGATTTTAACTTCATTCAAAAACAGATGTATATAGGTAAAATTAGGATTGTTTAATAGTTAGTTGCTGTTGAGATATATAAAAGTAATAAAAATAATTAAATTAATGGAAATGTTGAAGAAAGGGTGATGTAACAGCTATTGGCGTGGACACTGATATATCAATCCTTTTAATTCTTTGACTGAGCCCTCAGATACTCTGAACCCAAGCTCACAAAATCACCCCACCCCCCAAAAATTGTCAAAAGTTGCTTTCCCAATGGAGAATAATCCTCTACCATAGCAGTAATTCTATTCAGTCATATCAGCCCACAAAACCTTTGCATTCACAATCAGTCAGTACTCATGTGCAGTCAGGATGCAAAAAGCCAACTGTTTTTACTTTGGTAAGCCATTTTTCTTTTATAGATTGGCAGGAGAAGCTAAAATTTACATACATAGGAGTTGTCTTGTGAGACTTACTTTAAACATGAGACTAGTTTCTAATAAATTATGGCTCCAAAAACAGTCATGTTTTTCTTTCTTTGATATTTTGCATGCGAGACATATGCAATCGCTTTGGTCCATAAAGTCAGTTATTTCTATCACTCCACGGATAAGTCCTTCCAGCTATGAGTAAATAGAAGAGCAGACTTGACCTCCCTAACCTTGGTAGAGCAACCAGTCTGGAAAAAGGAAATCTCTGAATTCAAAGCAAACATTACCTAGATAGAAGGAGCATCCAATCTATAAATATCTATGCCACATAGACAAATCTTGCTAGATTCATACAGATCCAGTGGCAAAAGCGGACGGAGCTTATGATGAGGTAGAAGCTTGCCATTCAAAATAATAGAGGTGGTGGTGGTGAATAGGTTAGTAAAAGTGAGCAAGTGCTATTTTCATCTATATAAATTGATTAAATATAAGGCATAAATTATTATGAAGTACTATTAAAAGATTATCACAAGTTGAATAAAAAAATATAATCAATAAAAAATAATTTGTATTTTCGAAAATATTGTGATATTAGTTAATTTCTAAAGCACCTGACACAGGCAATGTTGTATGGAAGACTGATAGTTGCCCATCCAAAAAGTCTCCTCTCAACACATCACCGATGTCTATGGGAAAGACAAGGCAACTTGGTACCTGTGTCATTGCTTAAGTTTGTCAACTAGAAACAGATAAGAAATTGAAGTTTTTCAAAGAGAAATTTTTACCTTTTACCCTTGGATTAACTTTAGTTTATTATGTTGATGTGAACTTTTCCACTAATTTTAGAGGGCTGCTACTAATAGTGAAGATGATTCCTTCTCATTCAAAACACATACTCTGTGCTCTAGGCAATGTAATAGAAATTTGGATTGAGAGGGTGTCTTTGCAAAAAGTGCTCGACCATTTGCATAGTCTGCATCTGTTATAGTTTTTGCAGGATATCATCTGCATCTTGCTTTTTTTTTTTTTTTTTTTAGCATAAAGCCATTTTATTTTATCAGATCTATCGACGTTCAAAATATGTAATCTAGGTAGATTATAAACAAATATAGTGCTAATGTATCTCCTTGCAAGGCTCCAGCAACAATGTCAAAGAAGTCTGTGTCGCCATCGAATGAGCGAACCATTGCTTTCGCGTCTTTATAAAGCATCATTATAGCTGTAACAGTTTTTTTTTGGAGGGAGACCATATGCTAGAAGTATTTGCTCCATCTTTCTTCAGTGTGTGGAATCAAATGCCTTGAAGAAATCTAAAAACAACAGCATTGCATTAAGATTTTTTGCACATACTCCTTCAGTGTTTCAACAGATAGTCAGAATCTGTGAAGTTATAGATTGATGTCTCCAAAAACTGTCCTGATTTTTCCAAAGAATTTTCTTGATTTCATGTTTGATACAGTTGAGAAGCAGAGCATTATATACCTTAGCAGCTATAGTTATACCTTGGTAGTTCTTACTGATTCCCAGGTTACTTTTCTTGGGGAAAGAGAAGATGCAGCTTTTGTCCATTTCTCCATTGTATTTTTGTAGTGAAAATTGGGATGAAAATAGCCACTCACCTCAGTGCAAGTGTCAGCACATATGCTCCGTGTGCAAGATTTATTTTCTTGACAGGAAAAAACATGGCTGCCCCCAGAGAGCTTACATCGCAAATGGTCATGTATCTTCACACCAGCAGTCACATAAAACCACAGAGAGTGAAGGTATGCATGCAAATGAGGGCAGGCAGAAAAGGACATAAAAACAACGAACATTGGTTACTCGACATTATTTTTGCTTTGGACAAGAACTGGTGAGAGGAGAAGCAAAGGTTAATTTAAAGATGTCTCTTTAAACTGACCTCTGCTCTGTGAGAAGCGAATTGTTGAATACACTAAGGAGGTTTTGGTCAGTCATTGCAGCTTTTTGTTGTTGAGAGATGCTATAACAATTCTACCAGGTACAATTTTGCTTATAGACAATGTTGTATAATCAAAGAAGTACGTCATCAAATTTCCTTGTCTTCCATACTTCTAGAGGTATTTAATCGAGACCTGCAGCTTTTCTACTTTTGTTCTTTGTCAGTACTGTGTTAAGTTTTTCCTTTGTAAACTGTCCTAGTCTGATGTCTAATTGGCTATTAATAATTTTTTGATAGGTTTATCAGTGATTTTAGCGGGAGTTTCCAGGCAGATTCTTGAAATGCTCACTTCATTTAATGTTTGCCATGTTAATTATGATTTTCTATCTTCTAGCAAGTTTCTGATTTTATTGATTTGCCTTTAAATGTATTCTAGCTGTTCTTTTTGGTATGAGTTAGTTCTCTGAGATTTCTTAAGTTTCTGGCCATTGGTATTTGTTGGATTTCTTTTATCAAGTAAGGATGTTATTTTCACGTTATCTCATTTTTTTCTAACTATTAGTGACTCCCATGGAACTCTACATTTGGCTCTAAAAATCAAAAGATCATTACATTTTTATGAATAATTTACATTTACATTCTTTTAAAGAACTAACATGTATTTTTTTGAGTACAATGAATTTTTCTGTCCTTTGTATAAAAAAAATAAAAAATTTTAAATAAAGAGAAAAGATAAACATTTTGCACTACGAATGAATGAAAAATAACAGTTATTAAAGAGAATTATCACATAACGTTATAATTCAATTCACTATTTTACAACTATTTTTTAAAAATATACCACAAAAATTTAAAAGACAATATTGTCTTGACAATATCACAATCATTTTCTTAAATTTTTTGAATTATTTTAAACAAAAGAAAAAAACCAAAAAAAAAAAAAACCACAAACACACATACAACAGCAAAAGATGCCATTATGAATTTTTTCACAAAGTTAATCTAATTTTTTCTTAACTCTATTGTTCTTCATGATAATGAATATCTTTATTATGAAAATATATTTTTATGAATAATTTGTGTGTTCTTTATAACACTTATTTGAAAATTATGTTGATACCATGCTGTGTAAGAAACCAAAAAAAAAAACAAATGTTACTTTTGGTACAGCTAGACATATGTAAAATATTATTTAATATGAGTTTTATCACAAAGTTAATATCAGTAAATTTAATTTCATATTTTTACAACTGTTCTTAAAAATATACAGCAGAAAGACAATGCACAGACACAGTATTTAAATGTATGGTTAGTTTTACTAGCATTGTTAAAAATAGACTGTAAAAGTAAATTAAACTGATTAATTTTGTTCACTGTCATAGAAGATAAAATATGTCAATTTTTCTTGTTGCTAAATTAATTAAAAATACCAATTAAGAATTTTGTCAGATAAAATAATTATAAGTAAATTTAAATTATTTTACAACAATTCTTAAAATGATATCTTAAATATCAGGTCCATTATTCATGTTGCCTGGCATCATACTATCATACTGTCTGTAGGGACATTGTAAGAGACTGACAGGAGGAGGAGTCAACTTACAGCAAAGGCAAGTGATCAGAAAAAGTGCTGTCTAGGACAAAACTTGCAACTTGGGCCTCTTGTTCCATTTGTACCAACTGTAATTGAGACTACTGCTCATACATTAGCCTGCAGAGTTATAAATGTTGCTGAAAGCATATTTCACTTCAGGGATTGAGATGCCAATAATAAAAAATATACCATAAAAAACGTTTATCTTATTAACATGCAAAACAATTAACCTATAATTTAGATGACTTAAAATTGCACAAACTCGTGTTGAGTATGAATTCAAAATTCCTACTTGCTTCCTATCCCTGAGAAAGGATAAATTTCATTTTCTGAATCCTAAAATCCCTATTTCTAAGTCTTAAATTCCTTCATCCTGGCATTTTTTAAATCCACATTAGCCTCTCAAAGATGAAAAATTCCCACACTCCTACATATTTTGAATCTTAAATTCTTAAGTCCAAACTTTTCAGACCTTAGAATTTATGGCTCATACACTTTTTAAAAGCATCATGTAATTTTTCAAATTAACAGTTTAATTAATATTTTTTCATTTCAGTAGCCCAAAATCTTTGTCATAATGGTCAAAAAGTCCTGTGTGACAAGCTGTCATGGCAATTATGATGATCAAAATAAGGTTCATGTTTTTCATCTTCCCTACAATTAGAATGAGTGAGAATGATGGTTAATAGCAATATTTAGAGGCAACACCCCAGACAAATCAAAGAATTTTATTTGTGAAAGACATTTTCCATTAGAATTTGAAACTGGTTATGAAAGTATGACCGAAAAATACCCATCAGTATTTGATCATTTGTCATTTAGTTTATTACCAAGTCCTCAATCAAAACCAAGAACAAATAAAACTTCTGCTTCTGTGCAAAATGTTGAATCAAAATAGTTTCTAGAAAAAGAAAAAACTGTCAGTTTTGAAAATTTGTATGATAATATTAATCAACAGGATTTTGTCAGCAGTTACATGCTATAAATAAATCAGCTGTTGTTCTAGTCTATTGATTTTTCTATGGGAGGTATTCAAATGTTTTTAATGAAAATTTTTGAAAATTTGAATGCTACCATGCTAGTTTACATACTAATTTTTCTTTAAAAAAAAATATCAATGTTTTATCACTGGTCACAGATCAATGAAGCAATTCCTTTTCTCAGCCAATTAAAAACTGATAAAAACTTTTAGAAAGAACATGTCACCACAAAGCATTAGGATAAAACATTATGATTCTGTTGTATAGTGGCTTGTATCACATGATTTCTGGTATTTTGGAGCAATAAAAGACGTCATGTTTCTTAAGCACAGTCAGTACTGAAAGATCTTGGTCAGTAGTAAGACCAACTTCAGACGTAACACCAACAGCGCAAGATTTAAATATTTGTGGGACTGTACTACTTCAGTTAATAAATAGTTAACTCTATTTCACTGTGTATCTCTTCCTTACTACAATACAACAGATTCTGACATTCTTATCAGGGTATTTGAATATTTTGCAACATCTCAGTTATTATATAACAGACTTCAAGATGATTTTAAGTTACCCAGTGTGGAAACATTATCAGCTTTAACATCAAAAGTTTCAAAATTAGATAACTTTAATTTTCTTGGTGATGTAAAGTTTTAGAATTATCTTAAAATATTATTAATAAAATAAAATGAAAATGTTTATATAATTCTCAAGACTAAATAATCAGTATTGATAATTCATATTTTTTCAAGTTGTAAACCAATGGTACAGGAGGTTACTTTTGTTCTTTCTTTGTACATTTGATTTTATGGAAATAAGTTAATAATTGTAAGCTGCTTCTTAATATACATAGTTGCTAATTAACTAATTACTGAACATAACTAACAAATTCCTTACTAAAAATTTCTCTGCAATTGTTATTTAGCTGTTATTTAGGTCTTGACAAGTCTGCCCCCAGTTACATGGTTGCTAGACCTGTTATAAGGATTGCCATGGGTTAAAGACAATGTTAAACTGCTTTAATGACTAGCTCTTTGTTTTGAATTCAAAGTTTTATATCTCCTAGACTGGTTGTTCACCAGTGCTAGAGAATCCAATCTGCTCGACTATTTGAGGCATAGTTGAATGGGTGGATATAGATTCCTTCCTTTCCCAAGGGCATTAATGTGGATGATGTAATGGTTACTAGGGCAGAAAATGTTTGTTTTGTTTTATAGCATATCAACCTCCTCGGTCATTTAATGCCAAATCAAGTTAAAAAAGGCGGAAATGGAAAGGTCTGTTATGTTGGAATTTATTAGTAGGGAAACGGTTTGTAGAAAGAATCTGGTTTTAGTGAAAGTTTATTTGTAGAGAATCGTATTGTAGTAAAAAGATTTTTTCTCTTTTTTCGGGAACAGCTTGTGGAAAGGATCAGATTTTGTTGAAGAGGAACAGTTTGTAGGAGAAATTTGGTCTTGTTGAAATTTCTTTTAGATTTTTCCATATATATTTATCACTTTTAGGAATGATGTGTTATTTTTTATTTCAATATTTTGGAACAGTTCCTTCATGTTGTTTGTACTATAAAAGATTTCTCTTATATGGGCCAGGTCAGTACAGTCAATGAGGATATGCTTCACAGTGTATTTGATCTGGCATGCATGACATGCTGGTTGCTGCTTCACTTCAAGTAAGTAGGAATGTGTTGTCCTTGTATGAACTATATGAAGTCTGGGCAATATGACTTCCTCTTTTTTTTTCTGCTGCAATGTGGGTTTAATTTCTAGTAATTTATTATGTTTATTGTTGTTCCAGTGTTATTGTCTTTGTTGTAGTATGTATTCATTTATCTTCATTTTAAAGCCTGTATATGTTATCTTAAATTTTTTTCAGTGGTTATGTTTAGAGCAGACCTAGCTACTTTATCTGCTTGGTCGTTTCTGCTGATTCCAGGATGACTTGAGACCCAACATATGTGCACATCATTAAATAAATTTTCTAATTTGCATAGAATTTTTATGATTAATGGGTTATCAAATTTCCTGTTTTTTTGATGATTCCAAACCTGACAGCGAATCAGAAAAGATAATGAATTTGTTATTCCTTGATTCTGAGATGAGGCCATATTGATTGCACAAGCTTCTGCACTGAATATAGGTGTCATTTGGGAGATGTTTTTTTAAAGTATTTTCCCTTTATGTACTGTGGCACATCCTGTTATTTTCTCCAGTTTAGATGTTTGTGAAGATGTGCAAGTGTTTAGGATATCTCTCCTTAACTTTTCCTAATTCCTCTGGGAAAATTAGTGGGGGAGTTTTATTTTTGTAGAATTTACGCAGTGTTAAGTTTATGTCTGGGGTCCTTATGGTCCAAAGTGGAATATCTGGTATAATTGTTTTATGTATTTCTTTCAAATCTATGTCTACTTCTTCAATGATTGTTTCCATCTGGAGGCCAAAGGATTTTATGGCTTTTTTTGTTTTTTCGGAATAGTTCTTTGTATTTTGGATAAAAAGTATTACAGTGTGCAGGATTTGCTGGGCATGACTTTAATTTGATGTAGTACTGATTGATTGTGGCTTTTAATATTTGCAGGTGTTTTGTTAGCCTCAGCGTATAAGCTCTTGATTGGAGATGTTCTAAAGTGTGATGTGGTGTGCTATACAGAGAGAGAGTGAAGGGGAGGTCAATACCCTTACCTCTCTTAATTTGAATCAACAGGCATTAAGAAAGACGGGAAGACAGAGACCGACTGTTGAAGTGGTAGGGGAAAGAAAGGGTAAGCTAGCTGTACCCTCTGCAATTTAGCCTGTTGAAACGACAGGAGTCAAGGTCAATCTAGTGGTGTGATTCGGCAAGGCGGTGGAAAGGGAAAAGTCGAATGATTAGTCGATAAAATCTTCGTGCCAAAAAAGCCGGCATGCATTAGAGAAATTTGAAGGAGAATCTTTAGTTTGGACAATTCCAGTGTTGGAACAAGATGCTGATTTCAGCCAGCTCTGGAAGAAGATAGCTCAAGTTTGTTCCTCCGTGATATGAGGGGGTAGGGGGACAAAAGACTTGGTGGCGTATTTGAAAGTGAATCGGCAACCTCTTTACCGACGTCAGAGACTAGTCTAACCTCAAATCAGCATCCACAATATTTGTTTGTTTCTCATACGCCTAAATAGGAGTCTTGACCGGGATTTATTTTGCGGAGTGTCAAGTGCCAGGTTGCTCTAGGCGATACAAATTCTACATAACAGCCTTCTACTGAGGACAATGACCGAAATGTTGATCTCCTGAGGTCAGAGTAGAATTTAACGTCACAAAAGGCTCTAAGTACAATATTTGTCGATGGCGGTACGTGAAGGGTTAACCAAAAAAGTTGAGTAGCCAAATATAATTGCCAAGAAGTGTAAAATTGAAATGTCTGGGAAAAAGAATTGAAAATTCTGAAAAAGAATTTTTGACAATAGTCAAAACAGAAAATGGAAAGATGTTGACAGTTAATGAGGGTGACCATGTTGGTTACAAGTGGGATCGCAAAGTAAAATTGAAATGTCTGGGAAAAAGAATTGAAAATTCTGAAAAAGAATTTTTGACAATAGTCAAAACAGAAAATGGAAAGATGTTGACAGGTAATGAGGGTGACCAAGTTGGTTACAAGTGGGATCGCAAATAGAGGAAGAAAGAAAAAAATATGTTGTTTTAGGATATCATGAACAATTCCCAAGCCTGAAAGAAAAAAAAAAAAAAATGAAAATTAGAAATTTGACAATCGGGGAAGATAACCCGTGACCTGTGTCTCTCACTTGATTGCAGTGACAGGGAGAAAGGGTGTTGAAAGGTGAACAAGGGAATCTTTGTTGATGGTGTGAAGGCTGTCTGGCATGATGATGTCATAAGCAGTAAAATGAGAGAAACTATGTTGGTAGGAGGAAAGCTATCCTCCCGTAGTCCTCACTGCGAGGGTGGTGAGAGGGACGACTCTGTGGAAGTAGTGAAAAGAGGGTTGGACCCTTTCTGATGACGTTATGGAGATCACCCCTGCCTCAGTCAGAACCTACCCAGAATATTGGCAATTATTATACAAACAGGCTTTTTTTTTTTTATTGTCTACTGCAGAAATCGGAGTTATTTTTTTTGTTCTGCAATATATGTACCCTTTGGAGTCCAGTCTTCAGCTGCCAGTAACCCCTCTTCCTTTCAGACGTGGCCATCGGCCTTACTTTTAAAGAATCACAATGTGGGGCAGGGCAGTGCATGGTCACTTTCCTGGAAGGAACTTTTGTTCTGTTTTTTCCCGCGCTGTAGCAGAGAGATTGGAGGGACGCGGACAAGGTTGTGGCAAAGAGATACAATAATTGGTATATTTAGTGCCGTGACCGAGGATTGGGGTCTGGAGGTTTGGTATATTTGGTGCCGTGACCAGGATTGGGGTCTGGAGGTTTGGTATATTTGGTGTCGTGACTGACGATTCGACCCTGAGGAGCCATATCAGGGAAACAGAAAGAAGAAAGAAGAAAAGAAAGAAAAACAAGAACCAGGACCCAAGCCACAAGCTGCGAAGGAACTTGACCGGAGAGACGACCCAGAGCAGGAACCAGAGACGAGACAGTCAGCGGTTCAGGTAGGACACTTTTTCGGTTTTCCCCATTTGTATTATTGTTTCTGGGAGAGTGCTCGCCGTGTGGGGTGATTGTAGATAAAGGAAAAAAAACAAAACAAAACATCATGAATAGAGAAGGGTCAGTAGGTTCGGACGCCACGGGTGTGATGGAAGAGACTCATATAGAGGGGGTCAGTAAGCAATTCGTGTCCCTACTCTTAAATATAAGGATAAAACCCTTTGGGGGGGATCCCCTTGAATTGAATGAATGGTTGAAAGCCATAGAGAAAAAGAAGCTAATATATGGGCTAACGGATAAGGAGATCATCCTGTTGGCCTTTGAAACAGCGATAAGAGCCCCCTCGGACTTTATACAGAAAAAAATGTTGGACGGTCCGGTACTGACATGGGCTCAAATGAGGGAAGAGTTGCAGGCGGAAAACGCAGGTGAACCGTCAGCGTTGGAGGCCATGAGGAGCCTAGCTGAAGTGAGACAGAAGGAAGATGAGACCCTCGTAGAACTAGGAGAAAGAATAAGGGGGTTGTCGTTACAAGCTTATCCCCAGGAGGACATCAGATCAATGCCAGTCTTGCAGGCGCAGTTGGCAGATTGTTATATCGATGCCTTACGGGACGAAGAGATAAAGAAAGAAGTTGTGAAAGCTGAGCCAGAAGATGTAACCAGAGCGGTACACCTGGCCAGGAGAAACAAGAATTTCTTAGAAAGGGTCAGAAAAAGACATAGAGGGCAGAAACAAGAAAGGATAAGTCAACCCACTAGAAGAAACCCAGAACTGGGTTGGGGCGCAGACGATGGGAGGACTGGTCGGCAGAGGCTGACCCTAGGCAGCAGGACTGGTCGATATGGAATGGGTTTCATGATTCCCCCCGTAAGAACTTAGGGGTGACGTGTTGGTCGTGTCGAAGGGAGGGTCACTACTCGACGGAGTGCCCTTCTCGGAGCGACATGAGGAGGGAAAGGAGAGAGAGACCTCAAGAAAGAATGAGGGAGTCCTCTCCAGCGAAGCCCCCTCCTACGTCAAGGAGTCAGGGAAACACCGAAGGGCCGCCCCCGGAGAAGTAAAAGGGAGGGTGGCCCGTTGTGTAATAGCAAGGAAATGTTGGTCATGTGGTCAGGGGGACCACGTAGCTAGGGATTGTCAAAGGAGGAGATGTTGGCGATGCCGTAGATATGGCCACATGAGGAAGGATTGCCAGGAGGACAGATATAGAAGGGAGTTTTTGTTACCAGCTCCCCTGTCGGCAAGTGAGAACAAAATAATTAAAAATAGGGCTAGAGTCTGTTCAATGTTATCAGAGATAGGTGAATTAAGTTGCGAAGCCTATGTGAAGGCAGTAAGGACGAATGCTCTAATTGATACGGGAGCGGCAGTTTCACTGATAAGTAGCAAAATTGTGAGGAAAATGAAGAATAAGCCAGCCCTTTTGGAGGCTGATTTGGTTATTAGTCAGGCTGACGGTAGCCAAATGGAGATCGAAGGAAAAATAAGGTGCCCAATAAAAGTAGGTGGTGTACAGGCAAACCACACCTTATATGTAGCTCCAGAGTTATGCATAGAACTAATTTTAGGGGAAGATTGGTTAAAGGCAAGAAGGGCTTGCCTTAAGTTTGAACCAGCTAAGCTGATTCTAGGAGAAATAGAGGTTCCTCTGGGAGGACAAGGAAAGGATAATTTGATAGTGGTAGCGAAAGAGGATATTCAGATACCCCCGAGAAAAGCAGTATCCTGTGAAGGAAGGATATTGAATATGGAAGTGGAGGGGGAGATCCATCGAGTAGCACCAGTAAAGAAATATGAGGATAGCGAAGAAGGGATAACGCTATGTGAGTCAGTGGTGCAAGGGAAAGAAATAATCCCTGTGTTGATTGCGAACACGTCTAGTAAGACAGTGAAAATACAGAAGGGTGAAGAGATGGGACATGCCTTCCCCTTGCGTAGTGTAGATCAGGTACGATTAGATCAAAAAGTGAAAGAAAACCCTGGTAAATTAAGGGAGGAAGAAATGATAGTGCCTGACAAGTATAGAAGAGACATAAGAAAATTACTAAGAGATAACAAAGATAGAATAGCAAATGAAGATAAGGAATTGGGACAGACGCAAACTGTCTCAATGAAGATAGATACTGGTGATCACCCACCAATAAGGTTGAGACCTTATAGGACTCCTGTTCATAAGAGGGGAGTGGTGGAGGAAGCTGTAAGAGATATGCTAGAGGCAGGTATAATTGAGAGGTCCAAGTCACCTTGGAGCTTCCCAATAGTAATAGTCGAAAAGAAAGATGGCGGACACAGGTTTTGTGTGGACTTTAGAAAGTTGAACGCCATCACTAAGCCTATGGCAGTTCCGCTGCCCTTAATTGATGACATTTTGGCGTTGTTGGGCGGGTCTGCCTGTTTCTCAACTTTGGATTTGAGATCAGGTTATTGGCAGGTAGCCTTGGATAGAATGGACCGGGAAAAGGCAGCTTTTACCTGTCATGTAGGTCTGTTTAACTTCCGGGTGATGCCGTTCGGACTGTCCAACGCTCCGGGAGTGTTTTCGCAACTAATGTCTATGGTGTTGGAGGGGTTGGAGGGATTTGCCATGGCTTACCTTGACGACGTGTTAGTGTTCTCGAAGACACCTGAGGAACACTTAGCCCACTTACAGCAAGTGATGGATAGGTTAAGGGAGCATAGCCTAAAGATAAAATTGCCTAAATGTCAATTCATGAAGGAAAAGACTAAATATTTAGGATTTATCATCAATAAGAAAGGCATAAAGCCAGACCTTGACAAGGTAGAAGTGATTCGAGCAATGCCTAAACCCAGAAGTGTTAGAGAAGTAAGGGGGTTCATAGGCGCCATAGGATATTACAGAAGGTTCATTCCAGCATTTTCGAGGTTGGCGGGACCTATGATAGCGCTAACAAAAAAGTATGCCAGATTTAAGTGGACAGAGGACTGTCAGCGAGCTTTTGATTGCCTTAAGGAACAGTTAACGGCAATACCTCTGCTGGCCTACCCAGACCTGGGGAGGCCCATGATATTATACACTGATGCGAGTGATAAATGTGTAGGTGCTGTGTTGACACAGCCCTGTCCGGAAAGGGATGGGCCTGTGCCAAATATACCAGAGGAGGTACCTGTGTATTTTTTGTCACACTGTCTCTCTGAAACTCAGCAGAGATGGCCAGTGATAGAGAAAGAAGCATACGCCATTATGTATGCAGTACAAAAGCTGGACTATTACCTAAATGGAGCTGTGTTTACGATCAAAACTGATCACAAACCCTTAAAATACCTGCTGGAAGGAGAGTGGACTAATAAAAAAATCCAGCAGTAGGCACTAAAACTAAGTGGGTACAATTGTAGAATCGAGTATCTAGCAGGTAAGGATAATACGTGTGCAGACTTATTGTCAAGAATACCAAAACAGCTAGAGGCGGAATCAATACATTTAGAGCCTGGGGTAGATGATAGGGCTTACCAGGTAAATGTATTAAATGCGCATACCTTGAAGAACAGACCTAGCCTAGAAATAGATAAAGCAGAAGAGCTTGTGACTCTCAGTGATCCACACTGGAGGGAGGTAATAGAGAGTGGTCAGAGGGATGAGGAATTATTGGATTTGAGAAAGAAAGTAGAGGCTGGGAAGGCGCCAAAGTATTTAATATATGAAGACATATTATATTACTTGTCTGGTGCAGATGAAGAGCCTAGAATGAGGATGTTTGTCCCGAAAGCTCTTAGAACAGAAATTCTAGAGCAGTGTCATGAGAAGATGAGACATATGGGCATTGATAAGACCCATTAGTTGATAGGCCGACGATATTATTGGCCAAAACTATATGCTGAAGTTACAGCATATGTGGCTAGTTGTAGGGTGTGTCAAACTCAGAGTAGGAAACAAAAACTGGACCCCTTGATGGAAACCGATATACCCAACTTTCCTTTCGAGAAAGTAAGTATGGACATATCAGGTCCGTATGGTGAGACACCGAGAGGAAATCAGTATATTGTGAGTTTCGTGGATTGGTTAACTAATTGGCCTGAGGCTTATGCGATCCCAAATAAAAAGGCACAGACAGTGTCTGAATTGATCTTGACAGAGATCTTCCCTCGCTATGGATCCCCGGTACAGTTGGTCACAGATAATGGACCTGAGAATGTAAATCGCATAATGAAAGAAGCTCTAGAAAGTTTAAGTGTTGACCACGTGACCACTTCTCCATATCACCCACAGAGTAATGCTAAGGTAGAAAGGTTTCATAAAACCTTAGCAGATATATTATCTAAATTGGTAAGAGATAATGAAGAAAACTGGGACTTGTTTTTGACCCAGGCGTTGGCTGCAGTGAGGTTCTGTGAAAATGAGACCTCAAAGTTCTCCCCATATTATATGATATTTGGGCGAGATGTGGTGTTGCCGGTGGATAATTTATTAAAACCCCGTAGGAAATATATGGGTGAGGACCACCATAAGCTGATAATTGAGAGGCAACATAGGATATTCGCCCAGGCGAAGCGAAGAATCGCTCGTGCGCAGAAGAGGCGAAATGAGAGAATTAATAAAGAGAGAGAAGAAGTAAGTCTAGGGTTAGGAGACCCAGTCTATTATAAAGTAAACTTGAGGAAAGGCAAGTTGAGTCCAAGGTGGGAACCCTACTACAGAATCGTAGAGCAGAGGGGACCAGCGACCTTTTTAATATGGGACCAGGTTTCAGGGAAGGTGAAACAAGCCCATGCGAATGAGTTGAAATTGGCTGAGGTGGATACTTGGGAAGGTCCTGAACCCAAGCCTAAGAGAAGAAGAATGCGAAAAGTCACTATGGCAGATTCTGAAGAGGAAGAATCAGCTGCAGAGAGTGATGTGAGTGACAGAATCAGAGCGCCAGTGATTCTGGAGGATAGTGGTGACGAGGTAAGGTTACCTGAAAACCCGAAGGTAAGGGTGAGATCTGATGACAGGCCACCACCAAGCACTAGAGAAGAAACCAGTGGGAGTGAGTGGGAGATGGAGGATGAGATACCCCTCTCCCGGCTTCGTGAAGTTTGGCAGAGGCAGGAAGATACTTCAGAAAGGATGGAGTTGCCTATAAAGTTGAGATTAAGGGGAGCCAGGCAGGCTGAACCCCAAAAGTAAATTGATTAACCCGAGAATAAAGATAGATACTTGGGAAGGTCGGGGAATAGTGGTGTTTGTGCGACCGGTGTGGGGAAGGGGCCCCTCCGTGCATTGGGCGTGGGATATTGCAACCCCTGCTTAACCCTTGGTTGATATCTTGAGTTGTTAAATGCATAAATGCATTGAGGAAGTGGGGTTAATGAAGAGAAGTGTTATTGCTATGCATAGCTGAGAGAAATTATTCTTGCATCTTGTTGCAGGAATGGAGCGGAGAATAATAGTGATGTTAATGATCATGATGTGCACAGTGGAGGCGTGGAAGAATGAGAAAAATATCATATTCAAAAAGACCAGTGAGGTGATTATAACCAGGTCGAAATGGTTGATAACAATGGTGGTTGACCTTGCCCCGTATAGGATATTGTTGGATAGATTGAAGAGTGAGATAATCGCCTTGAGGAGAGCCAGAAATCAAGTGGCAGAGAATTATGTACACCAAGAAAGGTACATTAAGTTACTCTATTCCTTAGAACAGGAATCCAGAGTGATGGAGTCTCAATGGAAGGAGATGAATCTATATCTCAGAGGGATAGGATTGTTGCAGTCCAGACCAAGAAGGGCGGTAATTCCTATAGTAGGAAAGGCCCTGAGTGTGTTATTTGGTACAGTGTCTGAGGAGGATGTAAGAGTTATCCGGAGAAAGTTGACGGATGTAGAAAGGAATCAGAAAACAATAGCTCAGGTGGCTAGGGAGAGTCTGTTGATATTAAACATTACTAGGGTAGAGTTATCTAAAAATAGAGTGAGCATTAACTGGTTGACAAGGAATTTGCATGACTTGCAGGAGGAGGTATCGAACATTACGGAGTCGGTAAGAGCGGAATTGCAAGAATTGGATAATTTTATGCAACAATATTTTCAGTTATTGTCCATAACCGCTGGGGTGCGACAAACGAGTCAGTCGTTAATGACCTTATTAGTATAGAACATCAATGAATAGCACTCACCTTCAAGCCAATAGTAACATGGCTGGCTCCTTGAAAAGCTAGCCAGTTAAAGCTCACCTCTTTTATTAAAGAGCGCATGAGCAGCATGTGTACAGCACGCGGATTGGCTCACTTCACGAGAATGGACCTATCCAACTCATTTGCATGAGTGGTATCCATTCATCCATTTATCCTCAACAGAATTACTGAGGGGGGTCTTTTTTCTGAATATACTCTATTCAGTTAACCAATATTCTACATGGCGCTGCGAACAAAAGTAATGGAACCTGAAGACTGGGAGCAATACTTTATTGAAGCAGGGATCTCCGCATCCTCGGCTAAAACCCATGCAGTAGTGTTTGCTAACGAAAAACTAACAATTGCAACTTTACAGATGTTGGATAGAGCTATGCTGAGGGAGCTGGGGGTCACATCAATGGGAGAAGCCCTCTGCATTCTTAAACAAGCGAAAGAGGCTACCCCTCAAACAACATATATGAAGGCACCAACAGCTAAGCTTCCCCAACTCAACCTGGAGATGACTCCCCAACAGTTCAGAAAGTTCCAAATTGATTGGGAGGTCTTTGTTAAGATAACAAAGACACCAGAATCACAGACTAACATCCACCTCTATAATTGTGCCAACGAGGAAACGCAAAACGCCATCATCAGCACTCACCCTGATTTTTTCAGCACAGACCCCAGCAAACTGCTCGGAATGCTAAAAACACTGGTTACACGAAGGTCAAACCCAATCGTTCACCGCCTCACTTTTGCTTCCATGTCACAGGGTGAAGATGAACCCATACAGAGCTACCTCGTCCGCCTCAGAGCAAAGGCCTTAGACTGCAATTACATGTGCCCCGCATGTGAACATGACCTCTCTGACATGTATATCAAGGATCAGTTTATCAAAGGTGTAGCAAGTGATGAACTTCAAACTGACCTACTGGCCAAAGCTGGACTACTTAAAACCCTAGAGCAGAATATCAGTCATGCTGAGGCTTTCGAATCAGCAGTAAGGGACCAAATGACCATGTCAAACACCCCTGATATAGCTCGAATGTCAACGTACCGTCGACAAAAGAGCAATGCCCAACAAAAAATCAAGAGAAATTCATGCACTGGGTCACAACCCAACCATCCAAATAACCAAGCCGAGCCAAATAAACTGGCCTGCATAGGCTGTGGTAGCCATCAACATGGCGTCCTGGGAATGAATTCCAGGCAATTAAAATGCCCAGCATGGGGTCAAACATGCAACTATTGTAGAAAGGCCAACCACTTCTCAGATGTGTGTCGAGCTAAAAAACTCTGGCGAGCAACTACAAAAAACTCTGAAACCAACGAAGCTACCATGGACACTCATTGCACACATCACATTTAACCAAGCAACGGGTACATACACACACGAAGGGACAGGCCAAGTTACAGAGATAGAAGCACTCGTAGCCCCCTTCTCACCGACGCCAGACCCCAGACAAAATAAGGGTACCCCAAAGAATCAAAGCATCAAAGCTATGATCTTCCCTGACAGTGGTGCCACCATATGCCTAGGGGGACCCAAACACCTGAAAAAAATGGGACTCTCCCTGAACAACCTCATTCCATCACGAAAGATTGTCCGAGCTGCAGGAGGCTTCACATTGACATGCCAAGGTTGGCTGCCTGTCGAATTCACAATCCAAGGACGGAAAACCAAACAGGCCCTGTATATATGCAATAAAATTCAGCGTCTGTACTTCAGCAAAGCAGCTTGTATTGACGTAGGAATATTGCCTGCGAATTTTCCAAACCCCATCGTGATACCACCAACCCATATAAATATTGCAGGTATAGATGACACCACTGCACCTGATACAAGCAGGAACCAGCTACCAGAACGCCCCCACAAAATGCCATTCCCTCCAACAGAAAACAATGTCGATAAGCTCAAAAACTGGCTCCTAGAACAATTTTCCAACACGGCATTCAAGAACAATGGAGCATTTCCACCAATGTCTGGCCCACCCGCCCACATACACCTGAAAGAAGGAGCAACCCCTAAAGCCAGACATAACCCAATCCCCGTACCCTTCCACCTCAAGGAACCTGTAAAGCAAGCTCTTTGGGAAGACGTACGAAGGGGAATCATAAGCCCTGTGCCTGTTGGCATGCCTACCGATTGGTGCAGCACGATGGTGATAACCGCCAAAAAAAACGGCAAACCTCGAAGGACCATTGACTATCAACACCTCAATTCTCAATGCAAACGAGAAACACACCACACAGAGTCACCGTTCCAACTGGCACTACAAGTGCCACCCAAACAAAAAAAAACAGTTCTAGACGCAGTTGACGGATATCATTCTGTCCTCCTAGACAAAGAATCACAGCCACTGACAACATTTATCACTGAATGGGGTAGATTCATGTACCTCAGGATGCCACAGGGCTACCTTGCATCCGGAGATGCCTACACTCGGAGATATGATGAAATAATAAAGGATATCCCCCGCAAGGTCAAAATAGTGGACGACACCCTACTCTACGATGCCAGCATCGAAGAATCCTTCTATCACAGCTTTGACTTCTTACTACACTGTGCCAAAAATGGAATCGTCCTCAACAGAGACAAATTCCAGTTCTGCCAGGACACAGTACAGTTCGGAGGACTCCAGATAACACCCTCTGGAGTAACCCCTTCTAAACCTATGCTGGAAGCAATACTAAACTTCCCTATCCCAAAGACACTAACTGACGCAAGATCATGGTTCAGACTGGTCAATCAGGTTGCCTGGGCGTACTCACTTGGCCCAGTCATGCTCCCCTTCCGTGATCTTGTTAAACGAGATTCACACTTTACTTGGGACCAGGGCCTTGAGGCTGCATTCCAACATTCCAAACGGGTCATAGTTGACCTAGTCCGGAATGGCATTGCCACGTTTGAAAAGGATCGCATCACCTGCCTCGCTCCAGATTGGAGCAAAGAAGGAATGGGCTTCCTTCTGTTACAAAAGCATTGTTCTTGCACTACTGACAGAGCTCCCGTCTGTTGCCCTGATGGATGGCACCTGATATTTGCTGGTAGCAGATTCTGTATCGATGCTGAAAGAAGATATGCACCAATCGAAGGTGAAGCAGCAGCAATTGCATGGGCTCTAGAAAAATGCCGTATATTCGTCATGGGCTGCCCTAACCTCATAGTGGTCACAGACCACGAACCCCTAAAAGGACTATTTGGGGACAGGGACCTGAGCAAAATTCAAAATCCCAGATTGTTCAGGCTAAAAGAAAAAACACTAAGGTACAGATTCACGATCCAGCACTGTCCTGGGAAATGGCACAGAGCTTCTGATGCTGTTTCCCGTAACCCAACTAGCGTATTGAAATCACTGCTCGATGTATTGCCCGCTAAACCAACACAATCAGACGTGACAGAATCTGATGACATGGATGATTGGGTCGCGTCAACAACAACCATGGCAACATTTGGAGCAAACAGCAACACAGCTCTGACCTCACCAGACCTCATTCGTGCGGCTGGACACAGCGACCCACAATACATCGAACTCATTAAGACAATACAAAAGGGATTCCCGAAAACACGCATTCTCACAGCACCAGAGATCCGTGAATACTGGGAAGTGAGGCACCGCCTCAGTGTTGACAACGACCTAGCACTGTTGGATCAAAGAATCATAATCCCCACTTCACAACGCACAAAGATCCTCCGCAGCTTACATTCAGCCCATCAGGGTGAGGTCGGCATGAAGGCCCGTGCAAATGAATCAGTCTACTGGCCTGGGATGAATGCCTCGATTCGCACTACCAGAGCCAACTGCACGGAATGCTCAAGGATCGCCCCTAGTCAACCAAGGGAGCCCATCACCTTAACGGTATCACCCGATTGGCCGTTTCAACAAATAGTATTAGATCTATTCCATGCGGGGGGGCAAACATACCTTGCATGTGCTGACAGGCTAACTGGCTGGCTCATTATACACCACTTGAATCAAAGGCAAGCTAATGCATCGAGCCTAATTTCTATCTGCCGAGACATCTTCCAGACATACGGAGCCCCTGAAGAACTAAGCAGTGATGGTGGACCACCCTTCAAGTCTTCCATGTTCACACAGTTCCTGAAGGACTGGGCTGTAAAGCACAGACTGTCGTCTGCTGCCTACCCTCAGTCAAATGGTCAGGCAGAACTGGCTGTCAAAACAGCCAAAAGAATAATAATTGGAAACACAGGACCTCAGGGGTCCTTGGACAACGATAGGGCAGCCAGAGCCGTTCTGCAATATCGAAATACACCCATCCAAAACATCGGCTTGTCCCCGGCCCAATTGTTGCTCCACCGCCGACTGCGTGACTTTGTGCCATCCCACCCAACATTATACAAACCACATGCAGAATGGATAACCGCGGCTCGAAACCGTGAAAAAAGCCTATCTCAGCGCAATGCCCGGCTCATAGAAAGATACAACCGCACCGCCCACACACTACGCCCACTCTTAAAGGGGCAAATAGTGTCTATCCAGTGCACAAACAACAATCGGTGGAATACAACAGGCCAGATCATTGAAACTCTCCCTCACAACCAATACCGGATTAGAGTTGACGGATCAGGGAGGATAACCTTGCGGAACCGCAGATTCCTCAGGAAACTCAGAACCCCGGTAACCCCACATCCAATTCTGAGCCCTTCCAATGGAACACCAATACTAGAAAGGGATGATGAAAGCAAAACACCGGCACTGCAAACCACAGACAGTGAAAATACACCACAGCCACCCCTGCCACCGAACAGTACCAACCAGCCAACGGTGACAATGCAGGCCAAACCCGCCCGAGCTTTATCCCGTCTGCTCCCACACAACAAACCAGGATTGAAAGAACTTATCCCCCCCGAAAGACCATTGCCCATGGGGGGAGGGGGAGATATAGAACATCAATGAATAGCACTCACCTTCAAGCCAATAGTAACATGGCTGGCTCCTTGAAAAGCTAGCCAGCTAAAGCTCACCTCTTTTATTAAAGAGCGCATGAGCAGCATGTGTACAGCACGCGGATTGGCTCACTTCACGAGAATGGACCTATCCAACTCATTTGCATGAGTGGTATCCATTCATCCATTTATCCTCAACAGAATTACTGAGGGGGGTCTTTTTTCTGAATATACTCTATTCAGTTAACCAATATTCTACAATTAGAACATGTCAGAGCCCAGCTGGATTCACTATCATTAGGACATTTGTCTCCTAGTATAATGACACCGAATTATTTGAGAGAGATTTTAACTAAAATACAACCCGAACTACCCCATCATTTACAGTTGCCTGTAGACCCTACGGAGGAATTATGGAGATACTACAGTGCATTGGGTTGTGTTACCCTGATGGAGGGTGATAAGCTATTGATACTGATGTCTGTTCCATTGTTAGATAGGGACAGTACATTTGAAATCTATCAGGTAATAAATCTGCCTGTCCCTTATCCTTGAGCAGACCAGAAGGTGGGAGCTGTGGCTAGGTATAGGTTAGAGACAGAATATATAGCATTAAATCTAGCAAGAAATAAGTTTATGATGTTGCCAGAAGGAGAATCTAACAAATGTAAGACTGATGCTTTGAAGACTTGTACTTCCACAAGTCCCATGTATGTAACGGGCAATTATAATCTCTGTGTGTTGGAATTGTTCAAGGGAGATAAAGGAGGCATAAGAAGATATTGTCGAGTAGAAATTTTAGCCGACGTAGTATTGCCCCAGGCAATAAGCATATCTGATGGAGTCTAGGCAGTGGCTACCCAGAGAGAAATAGACCTATCAATGGTCTGTGAGGGAAAAACTACTCAACCAATAAAGGTAATACCCCCGTTAACAATGGTAGAATTGCCACTAGGTTGTTCCGCATTTGGAATATCGATGTCTCTTCCACTTTACTATCAGGCTGAAGAAAAATCTGAAAAGAAAAAGTCATTTTCGAAATTAATGGAGAATAATTCGAGCAATTGGGCAGAATTGTGGGAACCAATAGTTAAACGATTTCCTACTGTAGCGTTGAAGAAAATTCCTGAGTTATTAAAACCCATATAAAAGATAGAGTTCGAACAGCTGAAGGCTAAGTTAGACACTGTGAGGGAAACTGGTACCGAGTGGATGACTGGTACCCAGTTGCTGATGAATTGGTCAGCAGTTATCGGAACATTAATTATTCTAGCCATGATAACATTAGTGGTACGGGCACTAATGAGGCGTAGAAAATTGGAGTTGAGAAATAAGGCAATGGCAAGCGCTCTCCTGGGTGAGACTGGGGAGCCGATGGGTGTTCTATTTGAAAAGAATGCTGAAGAGACAGTTGAAGTTGAACCTTTGGTGGGAAGTGTAACTACCACCAAACCACCCATTCCGGCTGAGAGAAAGGCCGTGACGAAAAAGGAGAGAAAATAAATGACGAACTTATTAATTGGTAAGAGGTGTTGCGAGCCTCTATATGGTGCATGGATTGAAAATAAATAACAAGTTTATTAATTAGTAAGAGGTATTGCGAGCCTCTATATTGTGCATGGATGGAACTAATAACGAAATTATAAATTGGTAAGAGGTGTTGCGAAACTCCGGTTGCATGAGAAATCATTTGATAATTCTAATTGTTGCATGAGATATAATATTGTGATGGAACCGTTAATTGGTAAAAGGTGTTGTGAGCCTTGATTATGAAAAAAAAAAATGGACAGAGGACTCTGGTGTATTGAAAATATTGTCAGATCGATTTTGGTGCCAATTATGGCTAATTGACAAAAATTATGGGGAGTAATATGACAATATTGGTCGATGGCGGTACGTGAAGGGTTAACCAAAAAAGTTGAGTAGCCAAATATAATTGCCAAGAAGTGTAAAATTGAAATGTCTGGGAAAAAGAATTGAAAATTCTGAAAAAGAATTTTTGACAATAGTCAAAACAGAAAATGGAAAGATGTTGACAGGTAATGAGGGTGACCAAGTTGGTTACAAGTGGGATCGCAAATAGAGGAAGAAAGAAAAAAATATGTTGTTTTAGGATATCATGAACAATTCCCAAGCCTGAAAGAAAAAAAAAAAAAAAAATGAAAATTAGAAATTTGACAATCGGGGAAGATAACCCGTGACCTGTGTCTCTCACTTGATTGCAGTGACAGGGAGAAAGGGTGTTGAAAGGTGAACAAGGGAATCTTTGTTGATGGTGTGAAGGCTGTCTGGCATGATGATGTCATAAGCAGTAAAATGAGAGAAACTATGTTGGTAGGAGGAAAGCTATCCTCCCGTAGTCCTCACTGCGAGGGTGGTGAGAGGGACGACTCTGTGGAAGTAGTGAAAAGAGGGTTGGACCCTTTCTGATGACGTTATGGAGATCACCCCTGCCTCAGTCAGAACCTACCCAGAATATTGGCAATTATTATACAAACAGGCTGATTTTCGAACTCAGCAGTTGGTGGCAGGAGAGCGAAGCCGTTCGGTTCCAGACGTAACAGACGAAGACCAGACAGGGACCAACAGATTGGAATTGTGCTTTGCGCTGCCAACTCAGATATCACCAGTCCGCCGCTGGAATAAATTGTCGTTAAGAAAACCTAGACCCTTGTAAGTTGGTGAGAGAGAGGCAAAGCAGACGAAGACCAGACAGGGACCAACAGATTGGAATTGTGCTTTGCGCTGCCAACTCAGATATCGCCAGTCCACCGCTGAGACAAATTGTAGTTAAGAAAACTTAACCCTCGTCAAGCTGCCGCTTTAGACCATTATACGTCACACCCGCAGATTTTTGTCGCCATCTGTAACTTTGAAGTTTTATAAAATCTTTTTTTTTTATTGTCTACTGCAGAAATCGGAGTTATTTTTTTTGTTCTGCAATATATGTACCCTTTGGAGTCCAGTCTTCAGCTGCCAGTAACCCCTCTTCCTTTCAGACGTGGCCATCGGCCTTACTTTTAAAGAATCACAACGTGGGGCAGGGCAGTGCATGGTCACTTTCCTGGAAGGAACTTTTGATCTGTTTTTTCCCGCGCTGTAGCAGAGAGATTGGAGGGAGGCGGACAAGGTTGTACCATAATTGGTATATTTGGCGCCGTGACCGAGGATTGGGGTCTGGAGGTTTGGTATACTAAACTTAAGCTTCTGTGGTAGATCAGGTCAAGTGTTTTTACATAGCTCTTTCTAACTGATCAGTATATGAAATTACTGTAATCTAGTTGTGATCTAATTAATAATCTATATAATAGCAATAGAGTCTTTCGATCAGCTCCCCGTTCTTTGTGGGCTACCACACGCAGTAGTTGCAATGTTTTGTAACATTTAATTTTTAGGTATTTCAAGTGGGGAATAAATGTTAGTTTTTTGTCAAACATTATCCCCAGAAATTTGTATTTGTCTACAACTGGGATCTCTGAACTGTCAAGTTTCAGGATGGGGTCATTATGTATCATTTTTTTGTGACAAAAATGGACACATTTTGTTTTTCTTTTAGAGAATCTGAATCTGCTGATTTTCTTTAGTCCCTGTTGTAGTTTTCACTCAATTGTGTGGATATATTTTGATTTGAAACATATCATGAGGTCATCCATGTATAGAGACCCATCAATTCCAGATGGTGATTCCTTGATTACATTGTTTATTTTTATGTTGAAGAGGATTATAGACAATATACTGCCCTGTGGGATACCCTCTTCCTGGTTTTTCACATCTGAAAGTGTGGAGTCAACGCAAACTCTGAATTTTCTTTTAGATAAGAAGCCATCAATAAATTGTGGCAATCTGCCCTTTATATCTTGGTCATGCAAGTCCTTCATTACTCTGTACTGCCACATTGTATCATAAGCTTTTCTAGATAGAAAAATATAGCTATAAAGTGTTCATTTTTAATGAAAGCTTCTCTAATATTTGTTTTGAGGTGTATTAAATGGTCTATTGTGCCTTTTTTACTTCAGAATCCACATTGTAAGTTGGAGATAAGGTTGTTTGATTCCAAATGCCAAATCAGCCTGTTTATTCTTTCCATTGTCTTGCATAAGCAACTGGTTAAGGAGATAGGTCTGGAGTTTTGTGGATCCAAGCTGTTTTCTTGGTTTGGGAATTGGTACTATTGTGGTTTATTTCCATATGTCTGGGAAATTTCCTTCTGTCCATATTTGTTAAATATTTTTAAAAGAAATTTTAATGATACTTCCAGTAGTTTTTTTAAGAATTCATAATGGATTTTGTTTGGGCCTACAGCAGAGTTATGTGATTTTTTTATGAAGTCTTTCAATTCTCTTAGTGTCAAACTATTATACTCTCCGAGGTTTTTTGATTTGAAGTTTAGTTTATGTTTTCTGCATCTTCTTTAATGGTTATAAATTCTTTTTTACCATTTTGTCTTGATGAGTTTTTAGAGAAAGTTTCGGCTGGCAGTTCTGTTATAGTTTTTTTTATCAGTTATTATGGAGTTATCTTTTGAGAGGTGCTTTATTGGAATTGTTTGTTTACCTGCAATTTTCCTGATTATTTCCCCAGATTGCCTTTCGTTTAGTTGAGTAATTGAATTTGTTGACATAATTTTACCTGCATTCTCTTTTTGCGCCTTTGCTCTATTTCATTTAAATTCTATCAGACTGAATGTTGTTGGTTCTTTTTGAAATTTTTTTTAGTACTACTTTTCAGTCTGTGTTTCCTGGCATTTGTTGATAAACCAGGGTCTGTTTTGCTTATTTGGTGTTGCAGTTTTGGAAATACAGTTTATTGCAGTAATTCCAGAGCAGTGTGCAAAGCAAGGACCAACTCATTAAATGGAAAATACTTTTCTTGGAGTGATGAAAAAATTCATGTTGTGGAAACATCCAGTTATAAAAAGGTCCGAACTATTGAATGACTAATAATTGCCAGACTTTCTCTCTCACTCATGGAGACATACATAGTGTCTGTTGATATTGTTTCTCAAAGCAAAGCTGATAAAAATACACCTAATCCAATCATATGGAGTATGGCCATTAATCAGAAGATTCAATCACAAATGAATGAGAATGGAAACTAGAATGGAGTCCTGATGACAAAATCATGACACATCTACATAACCATGTGGAAATTTGTGAAAAGGAAAATTTTGAAACACCAGTTGAACATTTTCAGGCAGATAAATCTCTCAGTATAGCTTATCGAGAAACAACCACATGGCTTTTCGCATACCTGGCAGTAGGTGTTAACCACTGAATGTACTATTTTTAAATGTCCCAATATTAATGGATGTCCAGTTACCAACATAAGATTTTTCAAGGCTGACAAAACATCTCTTCAGTGGAACAAGTCTGGCAATGTTTTATTAGTCATCACTCCCATGGAGACATCTACATTGACATTTTATGGTGAAACATATCTGCATTATTTGAGTGTAAAAGGAGAGGGTTGTCTTTTACCCAGAACCAAAGATGGTCCGGTATATCATGCAAAATGGAGCCCAAGCAGTATAGACTTCTGTGTTGTATATGGCTTTATATTTGTTTGTTTCTCATACGCCTAAATAGGAGTCTTGACCGGGATTTATTTTGCGGAGTGTCAAGTGCCAGGTTGCTCTAGGCAATACAAATTCTATAATCTCAAGTGTGGTCCTATTTTTTACTTTGGAACTGGACCTCGAAATGCAGCTTATTACAACCCACAAGGAAACATTTTGTGTCAGGCTGGCCTTAGTAATTTACAAGGAAACTTTTACTTTTGGGATGTGAAACAGAAGAAATTAATCAACACTATAAAAGCAATGGATACAACTTATTTCTGCTTATGTCCAGATGAGGAACATTTTATCACATCCACCATGGCACCTCGACTTAGAGTTGGCAATGGATACAAACTCTGGCATTATTCTGGAAGTATCCTTGCTCAAGTAGACACTGCATGTGGCCAGAAATTGTGGGAGAGTTTGTGGTTTTCAGACATGGGAAGAAAATTTCCAGAAAAAGCTGTTAGCTACAAGAAAGAGCCACCCACAGTTGCTACATCCAAAGAAGCCAAACCTCTTGCAGCTTACAGGCTTCTGCTTGCACGTAACCAGGTCTCCTCAATTTCCATTAAATTACACGATTTCAGACCACCTTCAAATATGAAAATTCCTGAACCTGACACGAGTGCTGTTTGCACAAAGAACAAAAGATAAAAAGCACCTCCTTAGACTCAGCACAGCGACTGTTCTTCTCCTATCCCAAATTCAAACCTAGCATAGATTAGTGACATTTATACAAATGTCAGGCAGGGAGTGTTGTGTTGCACATAATAGCTTAAGATCCCTTAAGAGTTACCTCCTCCTAGCAGCCCATTTTTAGCAGTAGCACTAATCCTTAAATTATCACCAGTCCAGGGACTTCCCGTTTAGTCCTTTTATTGCCATATTTCAGTGAGACAAGATATAGATTCCACCTTCTCCGAGTTAACTTTCAAATACGGATGAAAACGGTAAGAGTCTTTATTCAAGTTATTTTACATTAGCATCACTACAATTTTATCTTATAATTTACAACTATGCCTTTCCTATATGGATATTTAGATGAGTACCATTTTCTGTATCACCACAGTGTTGGCAATTCCCTGTAATTCACTTGGTCCTTTAAATGATGAGTCTGTCTCAAGTCAGTAATATTTCTCCTTAAGTCCATTCTCTGTTGTTATAAATTCAGTAATTACCACTTTATTTCCGCCTTAACTACATCTCTATATTTAGGGCCTTCAGACATTACTGTGTTAGATTATTCATGTTAGCATTATTACTGTGTAACTGTCAGCTCCTATGACAACATTCTAGTTAGTTGTTAGTGCTCAAATTAAGCCCACAACAGGCCCATTTATTTGCAGTATTCTTTCCTTTCAAACTTATTTCCAAACGAATTTCTCCATTTCAGTTTTTACACCTTTCTACGGTGAATAAACCTGTTGACACCAGCAATTTGTCTTCAGAGTCTTTACTGTGGGAAAGTGTTTAGCTACGCACCATTAAGATGATTCAATGTTTCGAAGAAACTAGGACTTTTTACAGGGGACACAATAACAGTCTTAAAAAACTTACCTCTTTCAGCTCACTTGTCTGCCTATTGCCAAAGGTCACACTTTCCTCCTCTGTTCGACTTATCTAGAAAAAAATTTTTTTTTTAATAATGTAAGAATTAAGTTAAATGTTTTTACAATTTTCAAACCTCAGAAGCATCATTTATAACATAGAGAATCAGTGCACAAAAATTGTTCAAAGAAAATGATTACAAAATTATTAAACCTCAAAAAGAAAAAAAGAATAAAAGCTTATATTAAGTATAATTTGGCTATCATCATTTTAGAATTATAATCCCAATATTTATAGATAAAGTAATGATCACTTACTCTCTTATGTTTAGAAAACCGGTTGCTTATTTTTTGCAGAAGTGACAAACGATGAGATGGAGATCTGTATGGTTTGGGTCCTTCCTCAGGTGTTAGGGCAATGTTCTCCACTAAAATTTAGCAGAAATTGATTTAAAGAGAACAGAAAAAACAAAATAAAATTTGTATAGAAAACTAAAAAAAAATCTAAGTAACATATTTAAATCTGATTATTGACAGTTATTATCTCAATATCTGAAAAATATAAAGAAACAATTCCTTAAAGTCTTTCACACAAAATACTTATATTTAAATTTCTGACTTTAAATAAAAAGAAAACTTAAATATTAGAGAACACTTAAAAGAATCCTTAAATCGTTTAATATCAAACCTGAATAACTTAATCACTAAAGAGTGATTAAATTATTCAGGTTTGATCATCAAAGTTTGTTCAACAGCAATAAATGAAAGATATTCAAATTGTAAAAGAGGTAAATTATAATCTCTATCAGTACTTTCCAAACTTTTCTTACTAAGGGTGCACAAAAGAAGCAACAGAAATATTTTGGTGCATTTTGTAAATAAAGTAAAAAATGTAATTAAAAAAAGAAAGGTATTTACAAGGTGCATACGATAAGTTTCCAGACTTTTTTCATATGGGCATTTAAAATTGTCGTAGACTCTTGACAATTCAGTATGTTATTGCTATACGTCTTATGAGATGACTGACCAATTTTTATGATTTCAGGTTCAAATCAACAGCTACAGCAGAAATTGGAATACACCCTACTAAAGCCTGATTGTCACAGCTGGTGAATTTCAAAAATGCAATCTGACACTTTAGAAGAACGATATGCAATAAAATTCTGTTTTAAACTTGGAAAAATGCCACAGAAACGTATAGAATGCTTCACACTGCTTTTCAACCATCTTGCATGAATCAAGCATCAGTTTTTGAGCGGCATAAGAGATTCGAGGAAGGCAAGGAGTCTGTGAGGGATGATGAGAGGTGCGGGAGGAGTAAGGAAGTCAATACACCAGAGCTGATTGGCCAAAGGGTTAGGGTTACTATGTTGAGGTTTTAAGGGAGTTCAGAAAGAGATTCCGTCAGAAGAGGCCAGCACTCTTCAAATCGGGTCACTAACATTTTCACCAGGACAATGCGCCAGTCCACAACGCCATCCTTGTCACAGACTATTTGACCAAGATGGGCATCAAGACAGTTTGTCACCCTCCCTATAGTCCAGACCTTGCTCCCTGTGACTTTTGGTTATTCCCTAAGCTCAGAGGTTGTCATTATGAGACAATTGAGGAGATGAAAGAGGCTGTGACAAAGGTGATTGACATGTTCACACAGGAAGACTTCCATGGGGCCTTCCAGAAGTTTTTGGAACAGTACAAGTGCATTTCAGCTGGAGAAGATTACTTCGAAGGGGACTAGAGTTTCATGTATGTACTATCAATAAAAGTGCTCATACGAAAAAAGTCTAGAAATTTATCGTATGCACCTCGTATATATTTCAACTTTAATCTATAAAAAAAATTTAAATTGCAAAACATTACTTTTTTCTTCTGCAAATTTGATTATCAATGAGTAATTGTCTTAATGTCTCTTCATGATGTTTTCTATGTTAAGATATCGAGGAGGTACATTCAGTTACTCAGTACTGCACAGACAACTTTCTATTTTATTTTGTATTTAATGTTAGTGAGAAGAAAATCCCAATTTACATAAATATGAATTGAAAAACTGGATCAAAATAGTTAAAGCTTTTTTTGAACAACAGAAGATAATTTTTCTCTAACAGAAATCCAAAATGTAACAATATAATGCTTGAAAATATAGTATATAATTTTAAACAAATAGCAGAAAAAAGTTACGCAAGGGTTTCAAACCAAACATAAGTCCATTTTGTTCCAATTTTGTTAAATGCTTTACAACAATAGGGGTCATTTCTTTCATGATGGTTTTGCATTTACTTTATCATGGTACATATATTTAGATTTTGCAGCACACAAGAGTGCCGGGAGTGTATAATTTTAGTACCACTGATACACTTTTCCTAAAATATCTTAAGTGTACACTTTGAAAGTAAATTTCTTATTAGTTATAAGGGAAAAAATTTCATTACATAGAAAGGATTACTGATATTAAATCCTTTACTGGTAAAAAAAAAAATTTGAAATATTTATAAAATTTAATTTTTTTTATGATTACTCACATTTTGGATGTTTTTCTTTTTTGAAAGCCACATAAAACTGTGAGAGATAAGAGACCATAGTCAACTTGTCAGGTACTTCACATTCAGCCATATCTTTACCAGTCATCACAGGAGAAATACCCAGTTCTTTTTCAGCTAAATCAAAAGCCTTTAAAACAAAACAATGAACAAATATAACAAACCATGTGAAGATATTTAGTGTTTTAAAGAAATTTGAAATTATGCAATATGAAACTATGGTTATGAATAAACTTTTCTTTGATATGAACATAACCATATGTAACAAGACAATGGGGAAAAAAAAAGAAGAAAAATTAACTATTTCATTTTTATTTTTAAATAAAACATTGTTAATCATTATTAAAAATAATGACAACAAACAGCTAGATAAGTCAGATATTCCTATTAAATCTTCTTTATGGAAATATTCATTGTTATATGTTATACTTTTATTGCATCATATGACTATTTAAATTTTAAATGTATAAAAATGAGTTTTATCATTAAGGGTTTTTGGACAATTGTCTTCATCTTTATTGTTATTGGTATTTCCACAACATTTCGGCCGATATGTCCTCCGGCATTCTTCAGGTGTTTGTTGAACTCAGGAACCTTCATGAAACTTCAAACTACATCCTTTATTGAATCCACAGGTCACCTGTTCAGATCCCGTTAGCCATAACCGGGTACAAGTGTTAAGTATTACTGTATTGTTACTCGCCTGCAGTCAGGATTGAACCTGCAACCTTCAGATGATTGTCTCCTTAGAAGCTTAGGGAACCAACACCTATAACCATTACACTATGTGTCCTGCTATGATTTTTTACCTGTGCTCATATTCAGATTTTTTTTTCATCTAGCCTTTTTAATTGTTGGTTCCCATATTGTATTCAACTCTATACTTGGTCTACTCAGCATGTCATTGTAGCCCAACATATGTGCCGATTCTTTAAGGCGTCTAATCTTCCAATGTTCAGCCCAATCAATTATGTCAACTTTATCCTATAAGGGGAGATGGTTTTCCTTTTCTTTCCATATATGGTCTGCCATACCCAACTTTTCAATCTCACCTCATACTACTGCCTTCCGATGTTCTTCTAGCCTTACTTTTAGTGGGTGACCTGTCTCACCTTTGTATATTTTACCACAACTGCAAAGGTTGGAGTAAACACAGTTCTTGATCATGTTGAATTCAGTTGATGGCTTGACCCGGAAGAGATATCTCCGGAGAGTTGAACCACTTGTGAATACTGTCCTGATGTCATATGGACTACATATCTTTTGGATCCTTTCAGCTAGTCCTTTGACATAGGGCAGACATACCGTGGTGAGTTTTCAGGTATTGTCCTCTATACTCCTATCTAGGTTTCTTGGAGTCAATGTTATGCGCTCTGGGTAGTTGTTATGATGGAGGTTGTGTCTAATCATTTCTTCTTGATATGCATCAGTATCGCTACTAATGGTTTTTGCTCGATGCTGTAAGCAACGGACTATTCCTTTTTTTACCATATATGGGTGATGGGAGTTGAAATTGAGGTACTGTCCGGTGAAGGGCAGACATACCGTGGTGAGTTTTTAGGTATTGTCCTCTATCCTCCTATCTAGTTTTCTTGGAGCCAATGTCCCTGGGGTAGTTGTTATGATGGAGGTTGTGTCTCAGACTAATCATTTCTTCTTGATATGCATCAATATCGCTTCTAATGGTTTTTGCTTGATGTTGTAAGCAACGGACTATTCAGGTTCAATCCTGACTGCAGGCGAGTAACAATACAGGAATACTTAACACTTATCAGAACAGGCGACCCCCATGGATTCAATAAAGAACATAGTTTGAAGTTTCATGAAGGTTTCCCAAGTTCAACAAACACCTGAAGAAGGCCAGAGGATATATCAGCCTAAACGTAGTGGAAATAACAATAAAGATGAAGACAATAGTCCAAAAACCCTTAATGATAAAAATCATCAAGCTTCGCCTCAGAAATTTAGACAACTATAAAAATGATATTTTCAATTAATTATTGGTAAACCCTGCCAGCTTTTGCAGATAAATTTTTAATGTTTTTTTTTGTTTTTTAAACAAGAAGAATTAACAAATAACTTAATTTTTCATGTACCTCCTCTATTTTTTCTCTTCACTCTTGGAATGAAACATTTAGAATATGCAGTATTCTTTCAAAGACAGACAAAACCTAACAGCACTATGCTATTGTGTTTTTGTTACATTGTTGCACAATTCTATAAAATCAACTGGAAATTTTTCAATATTTCAGATTCCTTCTTTACAAATTTATCTTAATTATCATGCTTTCATTTCAGATGTTTATTTGTATAATAATTTTTGTCTGTAATTCCTCATATATTATTTGATACAGTTTTATATGAGGTTGGTCTGAAAAGCAATGGGACTGGTGTCACAAACAATTTATTTCAATTCCAAACAAACTACATGGTTTCTCCTTAAAAGTAATCCCCTCTCAAGTCTAATGCACATTCCCATCCTTCTCTGCCACACTTCTATGCACTGCTGGAGGGATTCTTTAGAGATACCCCTCATCTCTGTCATTACAGCTCTCTTGATGGCTTCCACACCTTCAAAATTAGTCCCCTTGATGATTCCCTTGACCTTGGGGAAAAGAAAACTGACACAGAGCAAGATCAAGTGAATATGGTGGAGGTTATTTCAATGGAGTAATGCTTATCTTGACCAGGAACTGCTGGATGCTTGGCACACTCAGCCGCATTACTTTTCAGACATGCCCAAATCTTTGGTGATAATCTTCCAAACGCCGTTCTTTTTTATATCCAGCTGACTAGTAGCCATTCAAATAGTCAACTGACACAACCTTTTGATACTGACCGCAATCCTGCTGGTTGAAAGCCCTCTGCTCCCTGGGTCATTCTTCACTTCCTTGAGACCCTTATTTGAACGTCCTGTGCCACTCAATAATACATGTGCATGACATGGGGTTATCTCTATACACTTACTCAAGCATTTCAAGGGCTTGTGATTGAATTTTCCTCAATCAAACCAAAAAGTTCAGGTTTATTTGTTGCTTAATGTTCACCATTTGTTCCTTAGTGATCATAGCTGAATGATCTCAAAAAGTGGAGGAGTAAACAAATGCACCTAAGAAAATGCAATGCTTGCTAAGAATTACAGTTATATACTCCAAAATATGCTACATGATAACACAATCCAATTATCCCTTTTTTGCCCATAGCTCACACAGTTCTGTTGTTACTTTTCAGACAGACTTTGAATATAACAAAGCCTAACAAAGTCACAAGCAACTGTAACTTTGACTAGAAGTAAGAAAAACAAAACAAAAAATGGAATAATTTTGAATGTACTTCATTGATAATCTAGAATGTCAGGATGTATTATAACCTCCAAGTGTAAAATATAAAAAATGTTTTTCACAGAGAACTTTTAGATTGATTGTGTATTTAGTATCTTATAATATATGTACAATATGAGATTGTTTTACTGTATAAATGATAGAAATGTTACAGTATAATATTGTTTTGATATTTTAGAATTCTAAAAACAAAGGACTGAAAATTTCATAAGTTTTCATAATTATATTTACATAGTATCACCCCTATAATTGGAAAAGATATATCTAAAGACTCATATGTTAAAAACCTAATAATAGTAAGGATTTAAAATATCAATTTCAAAATAGCTTTAAATAGAGCACACATCATAAGTTCTAAAAAAGAAGAAAAAAATTTTTTTTTTTTCCAGTTATGTCTCAGAAAATTGTGACAGAAGCAAGCAATAAAATAACAAGGAATATATCCAAGTAGTTGATGACTAAAGGAAAAAATAGAAGAATGCCCGGAAGAGGAGGGGGAACTCCTTACCAATCACTCAAGGTAAATGTTTTTCTTCTTCCACCCACCTTTCTTTTTTATTTTTTTAGCCGTCAACTACTTTAATCTATTCCTTGTTATTGCTTGATTCTATCTTGTAGTTCTCTAACAAGATGTGACCAAAAAAAAAAAAAAAAAATGTTTTCTTTTATTTTTAGCACTTATAAGGTATGCTCTACTTAAAGCTATTCTAAAGTTTTGGACGTACCATAAGATATTTAAATATCAATTTCATATATATTGTCATTTTATTACCACAGATACACATTTTAATGAAAGTTTCATTTAAATGCAAACATTTTAAATCTCTCCAGATATTTGGTTCTTTACATTTTTTTTGCTGATGGCCTCCTCATAGTTTTACCCCTTGGATTTCCTATTCGGATTATATATCAATGAAAGAATAGACACATAAATGTTGGAAAAAAACATTTCTATAAATTTGATTTTGGCTTTTGTCCATCAGAGGATGTTTGTTTCAAGACTGAAAGGCTTATGAATGCCAAGAGATTAGCTTCACACATGAATGTAACTTGATCTTTAGATTAATGATTTTATCCTGACTTTGCAGATGTTTATAAATAATTTCAAATGTGGAAGTGATAGTTTTGGGGGGTTTCTTTTTCTCGAGGATGAAGTAGAAATATCATTCAATAAAAAGTAATGAATTTTTAAATGATTGATATTTTAATATTTTCAATATGAAAGTTAATGAATTAGGTTACATGTACTTGAGGGTAAAAATGTGAAGGTTTTGGGTAGTTTAACTTGTTGCCAACTTAATTTGGAGTAAGGGTTTCAAAGACATAATATCCATCTATTTTCATGGATTTTTAAAATTTATGAGGTATTTTATAAACCTTTTCAATTTTCTCTATTATAGTAAATTTATGATCTGTTAGAAATTTTATTGGGAGAAGTTTAGAGGTTTATATATATATATATATATATATATATATATATATATATATATATTATTGCTTACACTTATTTAAAAATATATGTAAATTTCAGTTACTTTCTTCAAAAAAGTGAATCTACACCCACACACACTCCAGGGCATATGGCTCCAAGTTGATAATATAGTGATAGTCATACAATGTCATAATGAGTGTTAAAACAAGAACAATATACTCACGAGTTGATTGTTCTTCACAACCTCAGTTTCATTGAGACTATCAAAATCACTGGAAAATTAATAAAAATACTATTTAAGTATTTATTTAAAAGTAATCTTGTAGAATTATGATAAATATAAAAATAACAAATTATATATGCATTTTAATATAATAGAAAAATCCTTTATAATGTAGATGGTATAAATAATTAATAGAGAGATACTTACACGAGATCAGGTCTGAATGTATTTAATAGGGCACATAGTGCCAAACCAGACTTCCAAGAGGAAGTAAAATCTATAATATTTACATTGGAGTGCTTGCCAGTATTGAGCACACGCTGACACCATCGAAGCAAAGTATAGCTGTCAATGAAATCATCTGCAAATTTTTAAAAGAAAGAAAGATGAATTTTAGAAAAAATATTCAGTTTGAGTTAATCTAATTACTTACAAAGATCAAAGTAACAAATAAAATCTTTGACAAAAAATAAAAAATGCTTGCAAAACAGACATACTAAATTCTTTAGGTGGTATGGCTAGACTAATGGAATTAGAGTGCCCAATTCAAATCCCAGCTGAGATAGTTTGTGTTCACTTCATACTAATGAATTTAGGAAAGTCATGAATCCATCTTTTATTATGAGTAAAATAACAGGTCAGATTGGGCTCTTTAGCCTCAGTTAGCAATCAGTCTAAAAGAACCCTAAATCCAAAATGGAGCAAATATAGGGCTAGCAAGTCCGTCCAGTAAAACCTGTTTTCTACAGAAACCACAGAATTATTGATTAATATGGTGATGTTGTGGCCCTATACTATATAAGGTGTAGTCTTGATACATTTTTTAGAGTATTAATCTTGCTTACAAAATATTTTTATAGACAGTGTTTGCTATGTACACACACAAAACACAGCTATATTAAATAAAGCATATTTAGCATAATTATTGTGATATGAAATGAAATTGGCAATCCAAGTTCAAATCCTGGACAAAGCTGTTTGCACTTCACTTCACACTAATGCCCCATTTCTTCTCCCCCCTCCACAGCTCCATAGCTGTTGGGGGGGGGAGACTGGACTCTTTTGGTAGGTAGACTGGACTCTTTTGCCTCGGTAAGGCAATCAGTCTAAGAGAAAGAAAACTTTGAATTCAAACTAGCTGTACCCTGACCTTGTGAAGGATCCTGCTCATGACAGAGGAGTTGTGTGTGTGTGTGTGTATATATATATATATATATATATATATATATATATATATATATATATATATATATATACGCACACACACAAAGTAAAATTATGCTTTGGATAAACCTCAAACCAATTTTTATAATTCATAAGCTTTTTTATATTTAAGATAGAGTAAAAAAAAAATTACAAAAATAAAAATAATAATATATATATATATTTCTAAATCTCATTCTTTTGAGTAAATTTTTCTATATTTACTTTCAAACCAATAGTTTTCTGGCTGAGATTTACATAAATGACACTGTTTGTCTCAAGAGTTCAAGAGTCTCCAGCATAAAAATTTGCATGTATTATTAGATTGTTATCAATCCAATTTTATGCCTCCTAACAAAAAAATAAAAATGCCCAATCTACTTACCATTTCGAGGCTTTTTAAGTGGAATTTCCATTATCTCATCTTTGTAAGCATCATCTTCATCACATTCATACAATGGACGAACTTGTTCATGTCTAAAGAATTTTGAATTTAAGTTGGGATACCTTTAAAAATGATAGAAAACATTTTTATAAAAAAATGAATAATTTGATTTTTTAATTTTTTTGAATAACATTAACAATTTCTACTAAAATAAAAACCCTTTAATAATTAAGTTAGGTATTCAATACAATCATTTTGAACAATAAAAAAATGCAAATAAGAATCAACTGTTTTATAAAACATATATTACAATATCTAAAAAAAACAACTTTTTTGTTCACCAGTTAGTCATTCCATAACCCAAAGATAGCTAAAGTTGTGGCCAGTAAATTTCATATAGTTACTTAGGAGACCCTGGAGCATGTTTTTTGCACATTAGTTTTTGAAAATTCAAAAACATTTAAAGATTTTAGTGAGGGGTTTGATTTACAATTTAAATATAGTGCTAAATTGAGCTTTTATCTTTTTTAACCATATAAAGTAGAAATCTAACAGAAAATTTTCTAACCAAAAACTAAAGTTATATTTTTTTTTACTAATTTTTTTTTCTTCTGGGGATTAGAAATATTTCAAAATATGTTATTGTGTTTACATTTGTAGTAGAGACAATAGCTACTAGATGGCCATAAAAATTAAGCTCTTGATAACAGATCAATTTATAAGTTTTCACAAAAATATCATTCATTGTTCTGCTTGTTTATTGCTGCTATAAAAAGCAGAAGATAAGCTTATGGTCAGTTTACGTAACTTAAAATCCCACCTACAAGGTAGTAAAATGTAAAATAATTTTAAAAGCTTCATTAAGGAAGCATATTTTTATTTTCTTGTCAATATTGCAATTTTATCTGCTATCAAGAAATATGTTGGCAGTCAACTGGTGCATGAGCAAGACCATTTACTGTTTCCTCCCCACCTCAAAGTTTTCTTGTGTCAGATTTCGCTTGAGTCAAAATCATTGAGTTTGCTAGATATGAATCAGCACTCAGTCACATAACCAGTTGAGTTACAAAGTTGAAGTGAGCTCTGTTTTACACTATTCATAACTGAGACAGATTCTGCAAAAGTGACCAAAGCATTCATATCATCATGAAGAGACCAAATAAGGGCTATAAAATGAGGAGGACAACCCAACTTCCCAAGAACCTTCTAGAGCACCTCACAGTTGACTGTGTCAAAGGCCTTTGCAAGATTGATGAAACATTGATAGAGGCCAAGATTCTGCTCAAATCACTTTTCCTGCAGTTGGTGAGCTGCAGACCGTTCATTGGTAGAGATGTTATTCAGAATTGATCTATTGACTAGAGCTTGTTTACTCAAGTAAATTCCCTATGACGGTGTCATTGTCATCAAACCAGTCTTGATGTTTTTGTCTGTGTGTCCCAGCACTTCAAGCAAAGCATTATAAAGCTTTGAAGTTCAACCAAGCATTATGTGGATCCAGAGGTTCAAAATTATAAATCTTATCAATGAACTGTTGCTTAATTTCAGGATTTTTTTTAGTTTGGACACATTTATATGCTTCAGTAGACAAGTGACTGGATATTTACTTTTGATTTTCATCTTAAAAGTCACCTTCAAGAGATGATGGTCAGTCCAGCACTCAATTCTCCTCATGACCTTGACATAAAGAAGATCCAGGCTATTGTGGGAATGAACAGTGACATAGTCAATCATGTGCCAATTTCAAGATCTTGGATGCATCTAGGTACCTTTATGTTTGTTTTTGTGTTGAAACAAAGAATTGCCTATGACCAAATCAAATTCATTGCACAAGCACAGCAAATGCAATTAGGCAAGCAATGTTTAGAACACCTTTTCTAGTCCCGTCTCACATTTGAGTGAGCAGCGCTGTCCTAAAGAAAGCTGCTCAGGCACTCAGAGCTCTGCCCAATCACAACCATTGCCAATTTGATTGGGAGACAACATTAAGATAAACTCTGAGCCACCAGTGTGCCGAGTTAAAACTATACACTTCAAATTAGTTAAACCTGTATTCTTTGCTACACCTCCATCGCCAGTGGTATTGGATCTTGTTTGCTTGAGAGGGCTGTAATAGGAAATACTTGTGCCAAAGAGAATATTTATAGTGTATATAGTGTGCACGGAACTAGCGGCACTTTTTGGTAATAAGAGCCAGAGAGACAGTGTGTATAAACAAATTCAATAAGACTGCACTTCTTTTATTTGCTATAAAATATACCATTTTCAAGGAGTGACGAAAAAAGACATCTGTTCATTTCAACGTTTACATTTCAAATATAATCTATTGTTATATACAGATAAATAGTAATTGACAATTTTAAATTCAGTTAATCTTATGGTTATATTTTATAAGATCATTTTATATTTATAATATTAAAAAAAAAAACTTTCTTATAAAATGAATAAATGTGTTATTAAAAATAAAGCAAGTATAAGAAGGATATCTATACTGATAGTCACTACCATTGAGCACATTCTTCAATTTCATCTTCAAAATTTTTCAAAATTTTATTCTTTACTGGTTGTTTTTTTTTTCTTTACTTAATTTCATGGCACTGAAGAACTTTTCCAGTTCATTACTGAGTGAGTTCAATCTCCTGTGATGTATTGGTGACTGCTGGAAATTAGGGAACCAAAATAAACCGTGATGTCATAACCTATTCCCTGATGTTAAGCAATCTTGAGGGGGTTTCATTTTTTTCATGTCACAATTCCAGATATATGGAAATTTCTTGCATTAATGAAATATAAAATCTAGGCACCTCCTCACACTTTTGACAAAAAGACATATAGTAATAATAATCTCTGAAATTTGTAACTTGATAATTTTATTGTAACAATAACATACTGCCTTTAAAAAACATCTCCCTTACAAAATAAAGACTGAATTTTAAATTATTTTGCATTTGTCTTAGTTCCTTTTTTATGTGTTCATTCCTCCCAACAGTAGATCCTGGTGATGTCCCTGATTATAATATCATTTACCTATGCCCCATTTTAGTCCCAAGATCACATTTCTTTTCCATTTTCAAAATGTGCCAGTAAATAGTTATCAAATACCAGTATAATTTTCCTGACAAAAGAATTCACTCTTACCTAGTGTTTGGATCAATAGTATGCAATTGATAATTTTTGCTGATGTTTTCTGGTTTTGTTTGTGAGAGTAATCGGTAGATACTTTCTCGTTCAGCAATCACTTGAAGAGGAGTCATTTTGCCAGAAGCCCAACTGCGAATCATCCAAGCTGAATCAAGTGCACTCAGAAAACCTCGCGCACATCCAGATCCTGTTGGCCAAAATGGCTAAATATATAAAAAAAAAAAAACAATAAAAATATCACAAAACTTTCAAATGTTATAATATATTTTATAATCATTTTTGTATGAGTATATATTACCACAATACACAATCCTTTTATCAATATAAGCCACCAGTTAAAAAAAAGTCATTTTAACTTTAACTATATAGAATGTTGCTTTGATTTTCCTATTGAATCTCATATTTACTTTTACATTCAGTGTCTTGATATTTTTATTTCATCAGTTACTTCAACTCTTACATCACTTAAATCACAGTTCATTACCATCACTAGTGGTGAAGACAACAAAAAATTACATGAAAAGGCTGTATTTCCATGTGGCATTCCAACAATGTGATAAAAAATGAACAAAGTCTAGTATTGTTATGAACTGCTGGGATGCTCTAGATTAATGGTAATGATGCTTTAGTCCCAAAGCCATGTTTGATTCTAGAGTCATAGGATTTGTTGGCAGTATGACTTATGTCTTGTTTTGCAGCAGTAGTATGTGCATAAAATATAACAAAAAGGCTTTATAAATAAACATTCAGAGAAAAACTTTAAAATCTTCAAAATTACACAGGATCTATATATTTGTTTATCAAAAGTTATATTCTAAACCATATAAATTAAAACCTTTTCCTTAACTTTTTCCTTTGATTAAGAGCAATGGCAATCTAAAGTCCATTAATAATAAATGTTAACCTCTTGATGTTTATTAATTTATATGTCCTTACAAAAATCCAGTGGCATTACTATTCTAAAACCCTACCTACTGAGTGGGTTTTTCAAGAAAATTTGATGGCATCACAAGATATTACTGTGGCACTTTAGGCTAAAGCTAATAATATTTTAACTTCTATGTGTTTGTGTGTGTGCGTATTATATTCACCGTGCTGACAACCTTCATTTGTAATGTTATAAAAAAATGAGAAGAGAGAGAGAAAAAATAGAGAGACCTCATTTCATTAACAAAGATAATATTAGGAGCTTTCTAAAAAAAAATCCGCTCCCAGAATGGAGACACAGATTACTTCGACATTGTAGCAGGTATGCTGCAAGGAGACATGTTAGCCCCATACCTGTTTATCATCTGCCTAGACTACGTGCTTAGAACATCTATTGATAAAATGAAAGATAATGGTTTCAAGCTGGCAAAGGAAAGAAGCAGAAGATACCGCACACAAACAATTACGGATGCGGACTACGCTGATGCGATAGCACTTCTGACAAATACACCTGCCCAAGCCGAAACCCTGCTACATAGTTTGGAATGAGCAGCTGTTGGTATAGACCTCCATGTCAATGTAGACAAGACAGAATACACATGCCTTAATCAAAGAGGCAACATCTCCACACTAAATGGTAGTTCTATGAAACTCATGGACAAGTTCACCAACCTAGGAAGCAGTGTCTCATCAACCAAGATAGACATCAACACACAACTAGCAAAGGCATGGACAGCTATCGATAAGCTATCAGTCATATGGAAGTCAGACCTGACCGATAAAACAAAACACAGTTTTTTCCAAGCTGCAGTCATGTTGATACTGCTATATGAATGCACTACATGGATGCTAACTAAAAACATGGAGAAAAAGCTTGATGGCAATTATACAAAAATGCTGCAAGCAATATTGAACAAGTCCTGGAAGGAGCACCTGACAAAACAGCAACTGAAAGGCCACCTACCACCCATCATGAAAACTATCCAAGTTAGGTGAACCAGACATGCGGGACACTGCTGGAGAAGTAAGGACGAACTCATAAGTGATATACTCCTGTGGACCCCTTCACATAGACAAGCAAAGGCAGGACAACCAGCTAGAACCTATACACAACAGTTCTGTGCCAATACAGGATGTAGCCATGAAGACCTACCGAGAGCAATTGACAATAGAGACGGGTGGTGAGAGAGGGTCAGGGAGATCTGTACTAGCAGCACAACATGATGATGATAAAAATTGATTCATTAAAAGATTTCCTTTAAAAAAGTAAAATGTAAAACTGATTTTGATTTGAAAATATAAAGTGTTGGAAATGCACAACCAAAAATGATCAAAAAACTTGAATTCAACAAATTTATAAAGTAAGACTATAGGAACATCAAAAAGCAGTGGTACAAGGAGAAATAGAAAAGTCAGGTATGGCTGACCATACATGGAAAGAAAAAGGAAATTATCTACCCTTGTGTGATAAAGTTAAAATAATTGAGAGAAGAACGTTGGAAAAAAAGACATTTCAAAGAAGCAGCACATGTTGGGCTATGTTGACCTCTTGAGTAGACCAAATATAGAAATGAACACAATATGGGAACCAACAATTGAAAAGAACAAATCAAATTGTTTTTAAAGTAAATTACTTTTAAAAAAACATCAAGAATAACATCACCAATTGGATTTTACATTTCAAATTCATCTCATGACGCTTATTATGATGCTTCTCAGATCGATAGGCGTGAAAAACAATGACATCATTATTTGAATAAGATTTTCATAGTTCTTGAATAACTTGTTTGATCAACAGTCAAACTTTTAAAATAATTTCCCAGGTTGAATCATTTCAATGCTCAAATAAACAAGAGACACCTGAGGAAGGCTGGAGGACAACAGTTTGAAAAATCACAGCCAAAATAATTTATAAAGACTTCAAGTAAGAGTGCATTATATTAATTATATGATTATACTAAAAAAACTTTTTATACTTCTTACATCTCACAATCATCCCTGATTTCAGCAAATTCATTGATTATAATTCCAAACATGACAGCTACAGTATTAATGAGTCACTTTATAACAAAAAGTTATGTTTAAATGTGCATGCATATATGATTGAAAAATTATTACTATTTTAATTGTTCTCTCTTAAAGACTGCCGTCAGTGGCTATTAAAGTCAATGTTGAGTCACATCTTATTTATGGAACTTATGATTGAGAATAAAAAAAATGGAACTACTCCATAATTAGCATTTAATAGCTGTCTTGAGAAATTATAATGATCAGAGTGAGTGTGAACAAAGACTCCATATAAAAATGATTAAAAATGAAATTTTCTAAATTAGAACATTTTAATGCTATCATGCTACAAAAATCATGGTAAGATGTACCATTTTTCCTGTGTTACAGAGCCTTACATTAAAAAATCATAGCACTATAAGATATACTTACATAAACATACCAATATATTTTTAGAAAATCTATTATTATTCAACTGCTGATGAAGACCATTTATATGAGGAAATATGAACATACCTCTAGCAAACTGTCACCAACTAGCGCCATTAACAATTTATGTTCATGTTTGGAAATAACTCTACAAGCATTTTCAGCTTGAAAAAGAGAAGTGAAATCAAACATGGCCACATCGGCCTGTCCATAATGATTCATTGCATAATCCATATGGGGAAGTTGGTGGTTGGTGGAAAAATCGGCTGCTTCTCTGGCAAATGATAACAAAGCCTCTTGATCAACATTTGAACGGGACAATAGAGCAACAGTATCAGCATAATCCTGTAAAATAATTTGTAAAATTCTTATGACTACATAATAACGTTAAGAAATACTTTTGTGAGAAAGAATTTGTATTTCATGGATATAAATTAGAAAGGTTCAAGTGTGTTTTTTTAATAAACAAGTTTAATCTATATATTTCACATACACAAAGGAGTCACATCTATTTAGGTTTGTATGTGTTGACTAATAACTTTTTAAAAAAATGTCATACTTTTGAATATATTTACAATAAGGAAAAGTAAAAAAAACTTAATTTTTGATTTTCAGTGATTAAATGATATAATTCGATAATTAAAAATAACTTGATTTGTGGAAATCTTCACAGTTCTTCATAAATAAATACAAAAAAGAGGAACTCCTCAGTTTTTCTTAAGACCACCATGCTTAAATATAACACAATTACCATATGCAACATTTGGATTTAATACTTTTTTAAAAATTGTTTAGTAATTTAGTACTAAGTGTAAAAAAAGAAAAATTAAATATTTGGATAACTAAAAAAAAAGTATGAAAATATTTCAGACAAAAAGGTACCTCTTTTAAAATACTTTTTTAAATACAAACCATAAAAAGAAATAACAATATAAAAATTTTTTTACAATTCTAAAGATTCATTCTTTTATTGTAAGGACACATTTTAATTCTTAGCTTCTTTTTTATCGTACCCACATATTCTACATTTTTCAAAGGTAAAGAGAAAAATTAAACAAAAATTAAATGAAAGCATTGTTTATCAATAACTTAAAAACTGATTTTTTTTAAATGAATACTTTTTTTATTTCTTAGAACAAAATATTAATTTTTAATCAGTGTAACTCAAAATTTTTTTTAAAACAAAGAAGTAAACTATTTATAAAATAAACAAATACATTTTATTTGAATTAATATGTGAAATTTTCCACATAAAAATAACATATTTTTAATTCTTAGCTTCCTTTTTACTGTTACATTTTTATAGGGTAAAAAGGAAAATAAATACATTTTTATCACTGTAATTCAACAGACAATTAAAAACTGAATTTAAATTTTTGTCACATTTATTGAAAAAAAAAAGTAAAAATAAAATAGTATTTTTAGAAAAATAAAATTATATTTCAAATCTCATGAGTTTAGGGTTATATTTTTTTAAAATGATATCTTAAATGTAAATAAAAGTTCCTAAAATAAAAATAAAAAATATTGTAATATGTGACTTGTTAGATTCTTATTATATATAGGTTTTATGATTATAGTGGTATATATTCTAAGCATGAAAAGATACTACACTTTAGAACTTAGACCAAATACCAAGAAACTACATTCTGATCCAAGACAGAGTTGCCAATTCCATCATTTCAATGAGTCATGTTAGTATACTTTATAAACAATGTCATATATAGTTGCAATACATCCATACTACATAAACTTACATTGATTTTAATTTGAAAGTAAGAAATTCATATGATCAAGAGATTTGAGTTTTTATATAATATATTTTTGCCATGCAAAAAATCAACCCATTATACATATAAATTTTATATTTAACATTTTAGTAAAATAAAAAAAAAATAACTGAACAAAAAATTATTTAAATAGAAAGAACTTACATGTTTTAAAACTCCTTTATCTAGAAGACTTTGCTTTTTAGCTGTCATAACAAAATAGTGAGTTGCATCTTTGTAGTAGACAATGTTTTCTAAATCTATGCCAGTCTTTTCCTTAAGCTGATGAAAGAACTTTTGATTATAGATGAAAGCAACTCCACTAATTTCTTCCACTCGAGCTTCAGCTTCTGTATTGCGATTGATGAAATTTGCCGTCACAGCAATGGCAAGCTTTCCTCGGAATTCTTTCCTTTGAAATCCTGTAATACCAAACATATGAAAGTAAATAAAAAAATTCTTAAACATTTCATTTTGAATAAAAAACAACAAAAAAACTAATAGTCTATGCATCAATGTTCATCATTGCTATCTTAATATTGAATTATATAGTTCAATTGAATTAGTATTTAATAATATTGTAGGGAGTGATATAATCCAATTTCCGCTTGAGAAAATCTCTTCTCCACCAGGATTAAAACATGTTACCATAGAAACTCAAAGCAGCAGTAACCAAGACATAAAAATGAGTGAAAAACCAATCTCTTTTTACTAAAAAATGGTGAAGTTAAAGCAAGCTAACAAATAGTTTCAGACTAGAACAAAAAAACAGATCTAGCCATGGTCCCTTGACCATAGTAAAGAAAAATGCAGAAGCCCAACAGCTGAATCACATTTGTAAAATCAAATAAACCATGAGAACCTTCCTTCAAAATCAAGACTCATACAAAAATTAATAATTAAAATAACTATTTGTATGTTTACATTCACTCTGTGTCTGTAAAAGACACACTGACCAGTTCCTTAAAATATTTTTTCTAATTCCTTTCTAAGAAAAACACATCTCGATATACAAATCAAAAACTCTTCAAAATTTTAATCTCATTAACTATAAAAATAATCTCATTTTAATCTCATTAACTATAAAAATAACCAAATTACCCTATTTTCATATCTAAGCTCATGAATCCTTTTGCAGGCCTCTTTTCCAAGAAGCATCGCTAAAACCTTTCTTTTAATATCCATTTGTCAAATAAATTTTATTATATATTTCATCCTTTTTTACAACACTAAATATTCAAATTTGTGCTATTAATTTCTCATGCAAATAGAAGTCTATCTTTACTGTGAGAGAATAAGAAGGATATACCTCATTTTGATTTTTGATTCCTCTGATCGACCCATTCCACTAATATCAAATCTGATTTTCATTAAAAGAAAGTGTGGATAAACAAGATTCTAAAATAGAACCTTTATATCAGATTAACATCAACTCATACCACTCCTAGCAGAGATCCATGTCTTCAAGTAACTCATTGTAAAAAAGTTCAATTCCTGGAAATAAAAGAATTGACAACCTACGAGTTTTTAAAAACTGCTGCTTGAACATTTGTCAAAAATCTAGAACAAATTTAACCATAAACTAGTAAAGAATTTTTGGTATAATATAAATATCAAATTTGCAGAGATTAAAATCCAAAGTATATGCATTTAATAAAACATAATAATGTTCAATTATCTTATATAAAAGCCTATGCTTATTTTTCATCGGTGGTTATGCATCAAACAAATATATAAAGGAATCCTGTTGCAATTCAAAAGCCCAAACTTAAATATCTATTCCAACACCATTCTGCTGTTTGAATATTCCACATAAAATTAATACAAAGTTTTTTTGTTGCAATTACTTGAACTCTTCAGTTAGAAACTTTTTTTAAAAAATGATATTGATTAGTTAAAATCATTTAAAAGAACATTTTCATTATTTTTTTTATTACATTTTAAATTTTATAATGTCACCATTCAAATTTTTTTTCAAGTAATATTCAATTTCATTATTATTAGGATATTACTTTGATAGAAGGAAAATAGAAATAGAATGTAATAACATTTTGTTTTACATGGAATAAATAGGGTGTTAAGTAGACAAAAGATAAACCTGGAATTCAAAGAATGCTATTTTATTGATTTTGTTGCACAATTTTTTTTCTCACAAATTTTCCTTTTAAAAATAATATCATAGTATTGTTAAAAAATTATCATTCCTTCAATTATTTGTTAAAATATGTTAATTTCTCAAAACTACAGGTTTTTAATGAGCATGGAAGATTTAAACAAACCAAAATATCAACTAGAAAGGAAAAGAAAGCCAAAGAACTTTTTTTATTAGTTTCTATTAAAAGTTAGCATTTATAAAATATAGAAGCCTAAAAAGAAAATGCCCATGGTTGAATAAACAAGTACAAAAATTATATCAAAATAATTTTTTTAACCTTTAAGTGTGTTTCTCTTGCCATCAGCACCAATAATGACATCAAACTGATACTCCGATACTGGGTGATCCTGTGGGAATATTGATGCACGCCAACCAATTTCTGGAAAATAAAAATATTTTCAATAAAAGTATTTAACCATATAGTTCTAACAAATCTATTCAACAAAAGTTAACTTGATGAAACCTAAACTACATTATAATGAAAATATATTTAAGACCACACAATCTGATTCAGAATAAGCCAATTTTTCTTTAGTTTTCTACTCTTATAAGAATATCTGACTGTAAAAAAGTTGTACACTCCAAATCCATGGTATTGTAAATTACATGAACTTACAAAAATGGAAACTATAAGTGTTTGGAGTATATATACGCAGATATACTTTCTTCATAAAAGTACAAAGGAAGAATAACCTTGAAATTTGAAATACATTTTAATTTATAAATCACTGACAAGTCAATCTCTAAGGAAGTTCTTAGTTCTAAAGTACAAAACACAAAAGAGAAAACTTGATAATAATTGACACTTACTTTCTTTACTTTGGTCCTCTGGTGGTTCAATAAGATCTTTAAATGTAACATTGTTGTGGACCTCAACACCAAATATGAGAGCAGCTTTTAAAAGAATACACTGTAGCTGTCGTATACCTAAGAGAAAAAAAATTTAAATCAATATCTTCTTCCATAATTAAAACAGACTATTTTACCTCAAGAATTAGTATTCTCAGTTGGCCAAATGAACATTTAAATGGTATTATGCAATGTCAACCCTTGCAGGTTATTTAATGCCAAATCCTGTTTATACATACATAAATATATATTTGCAAATAGATAGTTTGAAGGTAACATTTTAAACAAGCCAGAGCTCATTTGTTTGCACACATTTAAACGGTTTCAAGTATTTGCTATTTAACACTAATAATTCTACTCAACGTAACTCATTTATTTGCACACAATTAAATGGTTAGTCAGAGTGGACCCGGGAGAAATGGCAATGATAGTGTACTCCACATTCCCCAAACCTCCAGGACTGAGGCTAAAATTAAATTTGTTAGAATTAATTAATAATTTTAAATATTCATCTGGTTTTGAGATGAAGAACTATTATACACTGATGTATTAGACATGGTTATTATCATATTTCAACCATTGTATCATCCTATCTTCTTCAGGTGTCTAGAATCTCTTTCTGGGAATTATAAATCATGAAGAATATCAGATATCTTCTAAGCAGGGGCAGTGGAATGAATAAGATGTTTGGTTCTAAATTCTGTGACAGGTACTGAGTAAAGCAGATATTTACAGAAGGCCAAAAGGAACAATGGCTAAAATAGTATAATAATATTAATAACTAAAATGGAGATACTAGTCTAAATACACCATGATTATTATCAGAGACTCAAGAGTCTTAAAGTGTTAGTGTTATAATATATATAATTTATAGATTTTACAGCCATTAAAAATTTTTCAATAACAACAAAACTGAGGATTCTACTTCAAATATATCACCATATAAAGAAACAGCAAAAGTTAGATCAGAAACTGGTGAAGATTTTGGTAAGATAAAACAGATTGGGAGTTATTTATAAAATTAAAAAGGAAAAAGTTTAGTGTTGAAAAGGACAAGGAAAATGATGGCATGACATTCAACAAAAATGCTATGTGGCACACACAAAGCAATATAAAAATATCTGATAATTTTTGCTGAAATGGTATACATAGGAAAAAAAACCCTAATTTTTGGAAAGTACAGAATTTTTTGAAAAAGTTTTATATTGTAGCAATTAGATTAACAAAATAAGTGGCAAGGAAAAAAGGACACGACACATCAACAAAACAATGTATTCTCAACAATATCAATTACAAGTGTAATACAAAGAGCAAAGAGTGAAATGTAAGGAAGAGCATGAGTTACAAAAGAATTTTTAAATGAAGTTAAAAGGATGCAAAATAATCTGCCAGTGAACTTATCTGGTGACTTAGGTTGTTAAAAGTCTTTTGCTTCAGTGTGATTGACATTACATGGTCATCAGCACTTATAAGTCGCTGGCGTGTTAATGTCTTAATTGGACGGTCTGCAGTATATGTGACAACAATAGCTCTCTTGTGTTTGTATTTGTACCCAAGTTTGTATTTGTACCCATGTGTCTTCTGTGCTCTGATTGGTTGCTGACAATGGCTCTTGACCAATCACACGAACACTCATCGGGCAATATTTGACAGGATATAATTGTGAAGCTCCAAGTGTTATTTCTTTTAACATTTTTTCAATATTAGGAAACATTTGGAATAGAAATACATCTAATATTATAGATTACTGAAGTGGCACTTAAGAAAAAAAAAAAAAAAAAAAAAAAAAAAAACATTAGATGAAAAAAATGAACCAAGATTGAGGATTGTCAAGTTATAAATCAAAACAAAAACTTTTTTGAATTAGAAAAAAAAAAAATATATATATATATATATATATATATGTGTGTGTCTGTGTGTGTGTATATATACATATATATATATATGTATACACATATCTTTACATATCCATATACGTAATTATATCCATATACATAAAAACATCCACATATGTAATTATATCCATATACATAAAAACATCCACATACGTAATTATATCTATATACATAAAAACATCCACATGTATATATATGTATATATATATATATATATATGCATACCAAAACACAAATATATATATATATATATATATATACAAACATCATCATGTCATGCTACTAGCACGGATATCCCTGACACTCTCTCAACACTTCTCCCTATCGTTCATCACCTCTGGCAGGTCTTCAGGGCTACATCCCATACCTGCTGGATGTATGTCCGAGCTGGTTGTCCAGCATTTGCTTGGCCATATGTGGGGGTCCATAGGAGTACATTACTTATGAGCTCATCCTTACTTCTCCAGTAGTGTCCTGCATGTCTGGTTCGTCTAACTTGGATAGTTTTTGTGATGGAGGCAGGTGGCCGTATAGTTGGTGCATTGCGGGATGTTGCCACCAGGACTTGTTCAATATTGCTCACAACATTCTTGAGTAATTGCCATCGAGCTTCTTCTCCAGCCGTTTTGTTAGTGTCCAAGTACTGCATCCATACAGTAGTATCGACACGACCGCTGCCTGGAGGAAATTGCGTTTATTTTTATCGGTCAGGTCTGCTTTCCATATAATCGATAACCTATCGATAGCTGTCCATGCCTTCATTAACTGCTGGTAGTTGATTTGAGCACATATATTCCGTTTTGTGTGCATTGATATGGAGGCCAATGCCTGCAGCGGATCGTTCCACACTATGCAGTAGTGTTTCAGCTTGTTAAGGTGTATTTGCCAGAATCACTATGCTATCGGTATAGTCGGCATCGGTAAATGATTTTACGGAATACCTTCAGTTTCTTTTCTTTGTCATCTCAAAGCCGTTTACTCTGATTTTATCAATTGATGTTCTAAGCACGTAGTTGAGACCGATGATAAACAGGTATGGGGCTAGCGTATCCCCTTGTAATACTCCCGCTACAATGTTGAAGTATTCTGTGTCTCCATCTGGTGACTGTACTTTTACTTTGGTGTTTCTATAGAGAATCCTTATTGCTGCTACGGTTTCTTTTGGTACCCGTATGCTAGAAGGATTTCTTCATTCTTCCCTCCATGAAGGGAATCAAAGGCCTTCGTGGAGTCGAGAAATAGTAATGTCGCCAGTAGGTTTTCTGCCTGTAAGCCTTAAAGGATTCTAAGGACGGTCAATGTTTGTGAGGTCGTGAATATATTTCTTCAGAAACCATTTTACTTTTTCCTAAGGAAGTATTCGATATAAGGTTCTATCTGGATTTGTAGTAGGGCATTATAAATTTACATACAAACATACACACACACACAATGATATATATATATATATATATATATATATATATATATATATATATATATATACACATGCACACAATGATATATATATATATATATATATGCAAACAGGCACACAAGAGTATATATATATATATATATGTGCACACAATAATATATATATATATATATATAGATAAATATGTATATATATATCTGCAAAAAATAATATATATAGATATATATATATATGCAAAAAATAATATATAGATATATATACACATTAATATATATATATATATATATATATATATATTGACACAATAATATATATATATATATATATATATATATATATGCAGAATAATATATAAATATATATAGATATATATGTATATATATGCAAACAATAATACATATATATAGATATATATGTACATATATATGCACACATTAATATATATATATAGATATACATGTATATATATATATATATGCACACAATAATATATATATATATAGATATATATGTATATATATATGCTCCCAATAATATATATATATATATATATATATATATATATATATATATATATGCGCGGTTGCTATGACATCTAACGGCCGTAAGTAAACGCTTTTTTAAATCACAAACTGCACCAAAATGAAGATGAACGAACGTCTAATGTAATGTCCGCTTTTAGTTGATCTTGTGTATACATAGATATATATTTCTTTTAAATACCCTATCCGGTGGCAAAAGCTGCTCGGTAGCGCCAGGAGTGGCAATATCGCCTTGAGCTACCGAAACTGCGTTGTCACCCAGGTTGGCGGCTGATGAGGCTAGGGTATCGCACGTGCTTTCAAACGTAGTATGATGAAAAAAAAAATAAATAAATAAAATATATATATGTGCACACAATAATATATATATATATATATATATACATATATGCACACAATTATATATATATATATATATATATATATATATATGCACACTACAATACATATATATATATATATATGTATATATATATATATACGCAAACAATATATATATATATATACACACACAACAATATATATATATATATATATATACACACACAACAATATATATATATATATACACACACAAACAATATATATATATATATAGATATATACACACACACAACATAATATATATATATAGATATATACACACACACAACATGATATATATATACATATATATATATATATATATATATACACACACACACACACACAAAATAATATATATATATATATATA